>LIAE01006596.1:153629-217719 GCA_002287525.1 Diploscapter pachys | reverse complement strand
CGATTACTGGCATGTCAATAAATCGACCTTTACGTCGTAAAAATTACAACTGCTTTTTTTTATAAAGAGAAAGGCAGTCCTAAAATTGAATTATTTCATATTATTCAGAGTTTTTTTGTTCTGCGCCTCAAATCATAGGCAGATAGGCTCTGTATATTTCCTCTTCTTCTCTAAAACAAAAAAAAACATGCCTTTCTGCCTATTAATTTTGAAAGAGCTCCCTTTTCTGATGATACAGTCGCCTCAATAGGCAGTCGTATATCAACTTATTATAATTTTTTTTTTTGTATACTCTATATTATATATTTTTATTTTATTAATAAAAAAAGTTGAATTACCCAAGTTCGAGATAAAGCCCAAAAGCACTATCACCGTTCAATCAACAAGCCATCCACAAGACTTGCACGCCAAAACATCAAGCCCGTTTAACTTTGAAATTCATTAATGGATTGAGATTACTATAAAATAGATATTGGATTTAGTTACAGAATTTTGAAATAAAATATTTCAAAGAATATTTATTTCAACTACAACTATCCCTCATCACTTTAGGATATCTTCGAAAGTTATCTGTATCATGTGCATTGAAATTAAATTATTGTTATTTCACATTTATTGAATAAAATTTCAATATGAAACCTGAGATTATTATACTCAAGCTTTATTTTATGTTAATTTCTCCGATTTCACGCCATTTATTCGTTTGTGGATCGTATTCCTCGATTGAATTGCAAAAACTCATCTTTGTTGAAATGTATTCAGCGCGAGTGATTCGTTAATTTTTTCTTTTGAGAAAGACTATTTTCTCTTCTATTCAAACTCAACTTTTCGAGCTATTCTAGAAGAAGACAGTTTTTCTGTAGTTCATTTCACCTTTCATCTCGTAATTATTCATATTTTTCATTTTCTTTTTAATCTCAATATATTTTTTGTTGGCGCTATCTATCTTGTTTCTTCTGGGAAGGCTACTTTATTCTTCTCCTGCAGTAATTCAGTAACTCGCCGATCCTTCGAGTCCAAAGTCCCCATCCATCCATCCCTCGGGCGATTCCCCTTCTCCTGTCTGGCTGTCGGCGTCTTCATCTCTGATTCAGCTGAATGTGCTTTGTGATGAGACATTTTGGGATTTCTCCTCTCTGCTCTGCTCCGCTCTATTTCGCCCCCGTTCCCCTCCCCTTTTCCCTCTTCCCCCTTTCCCAGTTTTTCCATCAGCTTTTCGCTGTTCTCTCCGCTCTTCCGCTCCGTCTTCACGTGTATTTCATGCATTTCGCAGTCGACCGAGTCTAGCAATGAAGTGAAAAGGAGAAGATATTTTTCACCGGATATTGAGTGGCCGGTCGGCTATTGCGTAACAAGACTATTCATCGTCGCACAAAGTTATCAGCTTTCAAATACTGCATTGTAAAGACATCGTTCGATTTCAGCTACTTTGGCATATAATTTGCCAACAAGATTGGTCGAAAAATAATTTTGAAACTTGTTTAACAAGTATTTATCAACAGAATTATGCGTAACAGAAACGCCGGAAGAAGAAATTCTCGCTTGTTTCCGTTGATCTAGACTAGATTTTAAAGAATTTGAGGTCAGCAAGAATTTGTCTTCATCTAATCCATGTCTAATGGACATCTCGTCTTGATACATTTACCTGTTTTCCATATAATATGGTATCTTTATATCAAGAGAAAAAGATCGACATTCGAAAACATTGAAATGGAATCAAAAACTGAAAACTATGAACCGGAAACAATCTAGTCTGTGGGCAAAGTCCATCCTTCTCTTCTCGTAGCCAACGGCCATCTGACGAGCTGTGTTTATTTTGTCCACGGGATTCGATCATAAAAACATCGATTCGATTCGATATCGCCTAGACGCATTGCCAGCTGCGCTTTGCCCTCTATATTTCCATTTCCATTTAATCGACCCTTGCCCGGCCAAGCATAAACCAGGCTCCCCTTTATTTCCTGTGCCACATGCTCTCTGTTCGCTCGAATCATCGATCGAATCACCGCGCATCGTCGCATCACGAGCTGCATGCAGATGTGATTCACAGCACAGCCACTTTCGTCTTCCAATAGAACGTCTGTTTGTTTTCATATCCTGCGAGCGCGTGCCTGTTTGTTGTGTCCCTTGTGCCCTGTCCTCTGCCATTTGTCCGCTCTTTCCATTCCATTTCCTCATTGAGTTTGTCATTTGGGAACACAACAAACAGCGAACACGTGCGATCTAACCGGTGCATTTCACATAAAATCGTACTGTTTTGAGCAAACTATAATGAGAATTGAAATGGAATCTCACAGCTGCTGTAAATTTCCATTTTGAATCAGAAAGAAGAATGTTGGTGAAGAAAAACGATAATTTGAGACCTGTTAGAAAAGAAATTTAATTATAAAATTTCTGTGAGATTCATTCAAGTGAGTTTTTAAAAGCAACTGAATATTCTCTCACTTCAACAAGTTCGTTCATTGCCCAATAATTCGTCCTTTTGCTATATAGGCGGTCAAAGGGTTGAAAAAATTATTATATTGAATAGTCTGGTAGATCGATATTATCGCTTAACAATTTGAATTGACACATGGCAAGAATTTGCAATTCAGTGAGAAAACATGTGCACAAATTTTCATTCAATTTGGCCCACGATTATTTAGTCTACCAAGCTGTGTTCATAATCACAACTTCTAATATTTCGTCTGTCGCTCTATATCTTGCTAGCTTAAAAGAGTTGTTGCAATACTGGATACGTGTCAAAGGTAACAAATATTTTGAGCTCGATAATAGCCTAAGCTCAAGTGATTTATCGTTATTTATGAATTAATTGTTCAGAAAGTTCAAAAGGATCAAATGAAAAAAACATGATTATTTTTCTGTTTCAATAAACTTCATTCATCATGCCATTAGTTTCATAAATGATGCATTGTTGTTCTCACAACAAAGCCATTTATTGTCTCAAACACAGCCCTCGTGCCAGTTTGCATTGTGCAATTTCCGAATGTGTCTGCCTATCACTATCAATCGATGCATTGCCTTCTCTTCTAGAGCCCTGAATGGCTGTGCTTCGCCTGTTTATGATAAGGCAATCAGCACGCGGAAGGCCGATCAGACGCATTGGAGATTAGAAGGGAGCACATGGACTTTGGCTCGAAACGATTTGAGATCAATATTTCTTCATTCATTCGATCTACTAAACAGATTATTCGAATTCCTGGAAGATGACAAAAATATCCACGAATGAATGAATGTGCTATGTTTATTCTGATCGAACATGTAAATACACAGGCATTCAACGAGATATTACGAAATTTGATCAGCAAAAATCTAAATATGAAACAGCATACGATAAATCGAACCAGCCAGACGCGCTTTCATTAAAAAATAAGACAAAAATGAATTGTGAAAGCAGTTTCATCATTAAAAAATTGTGAATCACCATTCGAAACATTTTTATAATTCACATGTACTTCAGAAGAGCAAATCCTAAGCGCTGATATAATTTCTCTCTGAATATTAGAAAAAAAAAACTACTCATAATGTTGAAATCACGTTTCAAACGGCTAATAATATTTAAAGGTAGAAGGATCGAGAAAATAAACAAGTTGTGAAAACTTGCGAGGATAATGAATCAGAGATCATTTGTACTACTTTCAGCGTAAATATTTTCTGCTTCCTCCATTTCCCCGGTCGATTTCCCTTGTTGTTGATTGTTGATAGCTAAGGGATAGAACAATAGGAAGCGGGAACTCATTGATCTGTTATCGTTATCTTAGAGATCGACACTCATTTAGTGAAAAAGTCGTAATATGGAGCCGATTTAACTAAAAATGATAGACAGTGATTTGATCAGGATTCCGTCACTATAAACCTGTATTTATTTGACTGTAGTTGTTTAGAATCGTCTTCCGTCATATCATTCGCGCATCAATCATTTGCCTGTTATTTTTAACCTCTGCAAATTTACCTGTCAGCCTGTCTGAATTCTGTTTTAGTTTTTGATTTTTGAAGAGAAACTCAGACGAATTACTTTGCGGGGTTTCCGTGTTTTTCTCTTACTTTTTGGTGAGTGATTGGGCATTTTGAGAGAGGAAAAGAGGCAGAAAGCGACGAAATAGTGAATGTTTGAGTGAAAGAGAATAAGGGAGCATTATTAAAACTGCTGCAGTTGTTTGTGAAGGGAAGTCTCTATTCTCTAACATATTCTTCTCCACATTAGATTCACGTGCATTTCAGTCAGTCCTCTGCGTGTCTGCCCCGCCCCTTCTCCCCCCAGCAGCTTATATTCCCCTGTCTCTTTCAAAACCCCCAGGTTGCCTTCTTTCATTTCATTTCCACTATTCACTTGACCTGAGTTTCTCGAGCTCCCCATCGATTTTCTATAGTCAACTCTGCCTATCAGGTCATTCATCACGATCACTCATTTTCTGTAAAATGTCCTTGACAAATCAAAAATGGAAACGACCAAAATTTGATCGGTTTGCTTTTTCTGTCTCTTCTGTTGCCTTTCTTTGATTCTTCAGAATCCCTCCTCATTCGCATTGCTGCGTTCAGACATTCAATTTATCGTAATTCTTGCATCAGCCACATGCAATACACTCGCAGTTCGCGTGTTGATGCTTACTATGAAACATTCTTTCATCATTCAGTTCATACAACCCCGCACACAGGTGCTAACGATTCTCATCTGATATTATTTCAGCTTTTCATGTAAATTGCAAATTTGCAGTTCCTTCTCTTTAGCCTAAAATGCGCATTCTATTTTAGTAGGTGAAACATCGTACAATTTTCGATTGCTTCTAAATCGAACTCCTTCCTGAATTAGCTTCATTCAAGAGAATATTCCCTGTATTTCAATTCTAATGTGTCTCGATACTTTGCCGTGTCTTTGCTCGCTGCTGTTTGCTCCTTCTCCTCATTTTCCTCCAGCTTGAATCGATACCCTCCCATTTCTATCCTTCTCTTCTCTTTTCACAGACCTTTCCACTTACGTTTCAGCAATTTTCTCATTGTTGCAGCCATCAATGCCCAATTATCCATTCCACTTACGCAAAAATGAACAGATGAATTTTGAATTTTGACCGCATTAACTGGGGAATTATGAAATCTGACGAAGATAAAACTGACGAATACTGTTATTAGAAAAAAAATCACATAGAAAGTTCGATTAATTTATGTTGCAATCAATCATTTTTAATAATGATTATCTTGTTCTCTTCTAATTTATAATCTGCGAGTTCATTCTGCTGCTCTGCTACTATCTGCGTAATCTCCCTAATCCGTTCTTTGCTTCAACCATATTTCTACTTTGTGTAAATCGGCTTTAGTCTATCGTAGCTGTTTGCGAATTGACTGCGTTAGAGTTGTATTTTCCGTTTTCCTTTTTTCCGATCGACTTTTTTCCTCGCTTTCTCTTCTTCCATTTTTTTAGCTATCAGCTTTCCCCCCTTTCCTTTCTGCCTTCAGCCCCCATTTGCGTGCTTTTCGACCCTCCAAAGTCCGTGCACATTCACTTTTTCATTCTGCCTCATATGACTTTGAAATGGCTTTTGCCCCGCGGACTTTGTCCTTCGAACCGTTTTCTAAATGACTCAGCTATCACGAATTACTCAACCTGACTTTGGTAATTAGCTCTTCGAGCCTCGACAGTTTACCACCTTCCTAATGCTTCGTAATGTTTCGTAAAGGAAATGAATTGTTCACGTGATGATATGCCGAAGTATCATTAACTTTAACATAAGGTTACTGTCGTTTTCAGTTTTACGAAACAGTGTGAACCATTGAGTTCTTTAGGTTCAGACTGAAATTCACTCTGTGGGAAGTGTAACTGATTTTAGAAAATATGCAGTTTAATTTAGGTCTGGCTAGTCTTCTATTGTATCGTTTTTACGTTTCTAATATTTTTCTTTATACTGAATAATGATGAATTATTTTCCGACAATAATTTCATGTTTTCCTATCCTATCCTTGAAGCATGTCATCAGGAGTACCTTCCTCTTTATATAACACAATTTTCCAAATCCATTAATAACAATTACCATACTCTAGATACATAGTTGATCTTCTCTAATATGCCATTCCAAAAATGTCGATTAGTCTCTTGTATTGTGAATTAAACAATTAGAAATTGCGAGGAATCGAAAATGTTGATTATCATTGATCCAAGGAAGAGAAAAAATGATCGCTTACCAGAATAGCTCGAGAATTGATGATGCTCTCCTGATTAACAGATCAACCATACTTTGGCCCCATTGCTCTGCCTGTTCCAACTTCTGGCTGCTCTGACGTCCAAATGTAAAGATTCCCCAAGGCCAAGGGCATTCATGTCTCTTCTCTCTCCTCAATTCCCTTGTTTCTTCCATTCAAAATTTATAGCCACCAGTTTTTGTCTCGTGAATTGAGAATAAATGATCCTCCTTCCACTGCTATCAGACCTGCTCTCTTTTGATCTTCATCACATTTTTCTCCTGGCTTATTTTAATTAGCTTTCTCCTTTCAGCGAGCTCTCAGCAATAGCAGTTGCCGCGGCATTTGAAATCGCCCTGGGATAGGTGAATTGAAGAGGAAGAAGAAGGTGAAGCAGAAAGAGTGAACCGATCGGGGACAAACTTGTTGAATTGTCGAATTCATTCAGTTTCAGCCTCAGTTTTCAGTAATAATGATGAATGTGTCGAACTAATGTTGTATGAACGATGTGAGATGAAATTGTCAATTGTGTTAATGGCTGTTTGACTGCTGGCAATCAGTTGGTAATCGAGTCGCTTCGATTGTTTTGCCCTTTTTCTTTTGATCAAAGAATTTCTCGGCGCGTAATAGCACACAGCACATGGCTTTGTCTCATCAAACACAATTCGAACGGTATTCTCTCTGTCCGTATCTCTGTCACTCAGTCTGTCACAACCATGTGATCTTTTTCTTCGAGTGCAATTTCAGTGCATCCATTCCCATTCGCCTTCCCTCCCCTCCCCTCCCCTTTCCTCTCTGCTCTCCTTCTTCTCTTCCATTCTCTATCATGTGTCCAAAGTCATGTCGTCGAACGTTCTGTCCTCTCTCCTTCCAGGCCAATCGAGATAAACCGACGCCTATCAGCCATTAGCTATAAAAGCAGCTTCTCCGTCGAAACACATGGCCATTTACAATTAACCCTGCTTTGACGGATGAATTTTGATCTATCGATTATAACTAATACCCTCTTATCATTCAAATTCGTTCATTATTTTTCTCTCTTCCCATCCACAATCAGAATTATGTAGGCGTTTCCGGCGAAGATCAGCATTGCCCTTCTGTTTTCCCGTATAAATTGCTCTCTAATCGTTGTCCTTTCTTCCAATCCTCTCCAATTTCATTTTCAATCACATGTGACCTTGCACATCGATTAATTTCCTTTTCCTTCAATGTTCGAAGAAATTGGTTTTCCATCTCTCCTCCTTTGGCATATTCGCGTTTCGTAGTGAATTGTAGCTTGCATTAATTCTCAAAATTATCTTTTCAAGTTTCAGCTAAACCATGTCCCTTTCATTCCACGTCAATCCGGAATATGCCTCGATTTCTGAAATCGTGCCCGGTCTGTTCATCTGTGGAGTTTCTCTCTGACTCCTGATGAGATGAAGAAGAACAAGATCACTCACATCATCAACGCCACTCACGAGGTGCAAATTATTATAGATTCTATTCTTCACATTCAATTCAATTTTATTCCAATTTTCATGAATAGGCACAATAGAATGAAACTAATCAATGATCAAATTCTATGAAATTTCTACAGTTCTAAACATGCAATTTGCAGGTTCCCAATCTTCGTTCATTGGGCGACATTCAACGCACCAAGTTGTGGCTGGAAGACACCCCACAGACTTACATCTATCCTCACCTCGAACTCCAATCTGATCAGGTATAAAATTATGAGGACGAGAATTTTCGAAAATCACTCCAGTCGATTTTCGAGAAGACATTCGTTTTCATTTTTATTTACCCTTCATCCCATTCTTTTCGGCAACCGATTTTTGAGATTTTGGTTTTCGTAGTTGTGAGTGTTCAAATAGACAAAAGGGAAGAAAAAGTGAAGCGAAGACGGTGTTTTGCTCGAATCAGAAAAGAGTGTGATTACGATAGATGAGAAAACTAAAGTGACTGATAAAATGGCTGTATTTCAAAGTTTCAGATCCAAGCTCTGATTGCTGACGGAGGCAAAGTGTTGGTTCACTGTGTGGCTGGAGTGTCTCGATCCGCATCGATCGTGCTGGCATATCTCATGAAATACAGATGCCGTTCCCTCCGAGATGCCTACCACCTGATGAAGTCGAAACGACCCATGGTTCGACCCAACATCGGTTTCTGGAGGCAGCTGATCGCCTTCGAACAGGTTTGTGCCTTTTCAACGTATTTACTGGGGGAAATCACGTAACCTTTGGAAATCGAAATAAATGCCCGCTACAGTTCCGGCAATTTCTCGATCCATTTTCTACGAAGAGTATGGGGTGATTTGACATATTTCAAAGAAAGTCAACATAGACAATTGTTGTCTGCTTGCTGCGTTTATTCATTGAGAAGGATAACTGTGGTACTTCTTTGAAGTTCAAGCAAAATAACGGGAAAAAATGACAAAGTGGGGTGAGACGAAGTAGAGGGAGTAGAGGGGAAGGGGCAAGAAAAGAGAAGAGAAGAGGAAAGAGGATACTCCTTTGGTTGTTGACTGCAACTCTGTCGATCTGTCGATTTTTGAAGGGAAACCCTACTGCGTGTCTGTTCAGAGTCAAAATCGTTCTTTCCCTTCTTTTACCGACATTTTTCGGCTCTGTCAACTCTAAACACGCGAAAATCAAAAGATTGCTTGAATCTTTACGCTAATCGGGGCAATGATTCCTTTGATTCGACAGTAAAATTTTTAATTTTCTGTCAGCCGGAATGATAAGATAGTGAAATGAAATAGATCGAAAACACAGAATGACTGGTAAATATTTCAGAATGTGAAGGAAAACTCTGGCTCCGTAAGACTGGTTAAAGACGAGAATCAGCCAGAATCGCTTTTGCCTGACGTCTACTTGCCTATCGCTATTCAACAACGACCTGAGGTAAGCAGAGAAATTTGATTCTAAAGATTGGTAGTTTTTAAACGAATGGTGAATAAGTATGTTTCTGATTTAAAGTCTATTCGATTTTTCTCGTCTTCCGTTTGGCATTACCAAATCTAGACAATGTTTTGTTCTTTCTTCAAATGTTGCAACCTCTTCGTCTTCGTGTGTAAAGTGCGACAGTACGGAGAACATTTATCACTAGAAATGAATGCAGAAAGAGTATGAAATGAGTAAAGTCCAAAAAATCGAATGGAAGAGAAAAAGCAGGCATATTGACTTTTCTTATCAGATAATCACTGAAAAGCAATGCTCTCGATCTCTTATGCCCTCCTTCTCTCGCAAACTCTAGTTTCATCTCGTGACGAACCAATTTTGTCTCTGATTCTTTGAATCGTTCCCAATATCGCTTATCAATCAGAATCGTTTTCGAATTGACATTTGTCGTGGTCGAAAAACGATCACAAAGAATTCGCTGATAACAAAATGAGAAATTAGATGAGAAGTAATCTAAAAGTAAAGAATTTTAATCCTATGGAACACAAAATTTACGATGAATTTTTAGAGCCCAGAAAACGAGCACTCGGCGGACGAGCCTCGACAGCGCCGAAATTCGGGTTTCCGTCAAAAATTCCAGCCAGTTTTGGAGCCTGTTGCAGAGTTGGGAGAGGCTGTTTGTTGAGGCCACAGCCAGTCATAATTAACTGCAATCTAGTTGCAATTTCCTGTTGTACATAGTTGGCAATAATTTCTCTCAAATCTATTCCAAATTTCAAGAAATTACGGTCGGAAGCATAAGGTGGACTGTAAGTCTCCGTTTAGTACAAATATTTGTTAGGTATATTTATTATCTACGGTTAACTTAATGCTTCTCAAAATGTCAATAGATGACAATTTTTGAAGTCTCGATGACTTGTTAAATTGTCAACGTGTAGAAATCTAATCATCCTTCTATGATACCATTACCTGCATTGTAACCTATCTGCTCCTGAATTCTGCTTTCGTAGCTGTAAATTCAAGCTTGTTCCTTCACGTTTCGATCATTCAACTGCGCATATTCTCTATCGCATTGCCTTTGATCACTCATTCAGCCAATCTATTTTATTTTATGCCTGAATCGTTTATGTTTATCACAACATTATTTCCTTTCTTCAAATTCGGGTGTCAGCTTTATCATTTTCATGTTTCTGTTAGTTAATTCGGGCCTGCAATTAAGTGAATTTTTTTCTCATTTCAATTCATAAATAGGAACGCATTTGTCGATTTTCATGGAACGCAAATCTCTACACCAAATCTAAGCGATTAATGTTCATAATTATTAGTCCGAAGTCAATAACTATCTCGAAGTAGAATATTTTCTTTGAAATTAATTTCGGTTAAATTTTGGGCGAGTAAATTCCTGTCGAATCGTACAAATTCACTTCTCATTATCACGCATCTTAGCCTATCTATGACATTGTTAGAGAAATTGCGACTTTTTCTTGTTATGTTGATGTTCTTCACCAAATTTATGTCTAACCAATTTCTATCATTAATTATTCTATTTTAGACTTAAATCCGCGGGTTTCAATCGTTCTTAATTGGTATGTTAGTTACTTTATATGACAATATTTTATGCTTATCCTATTTTCGCGATGCGGGTCAAAGCAGACCTTCCGTCTTCATGTGGAGGATTCATTACTGCATCCCGTCTTTACGTTTTCTTACATCCAAATGAATAAAATTTTGGATTTTCTAAATGATTGTTATTGACAGTTAAAATTTAAAACTAGGAAGTATTACACACAATTTACTGTGATGATATCGTCTAGACAATTTTTTGTAATGTCGAATTGATTTTAACAAAACGAAACAATTGTCATGACACACCTATGTGACATGTGACCAGGCCTAGAGAGCACTTTCGTCAGGCGAAGAAAATATATGGAGGGTAGGTCGCATGAGCAAAAGTTTCGTTATAACTGAGCACACGCAGTGAAAATTTTTTTTAATTTTTAGGTTAGAGATACAAAGTCGTGTAGAAAATATTATAGGGGTAGGTTGCAAGAGCTTTCTGACGATCGTCCTCCCTAGATCTGCATGCGGTTGATATCGAACTCGTTGTGTGAAAGAACTGCTGATCAGAATTTTCATGAAGTTTGTTTTCAATTTCGTATTATTCGAATTTCGAACGTGCAGAGGTGAGCACAAATTTTGAACAAAACTTATTTTTAAAATGATGTGTAAATCAAGGATGTACAAAGAAGACGCGTTAGTAAATAATTCTAACCAAATTCAAAGTTCAACTTTTGCACACCCCTGGTGTAAATTATTTCCTATATGCGAATATCCTTGAAAGTTGACAAATTTGCAAGAATTAGAGTCCTTTGCGTGTGTATGAAATTTAAAAAATATATCCATTTATGAAGTCGGTCCATACATCATGTTAAAACTAGCGTTTGGTTACAAGCTTTTGCCCATTACTGTATCTTTTGAAAAAGGACATTGTTGACTCCAACTTTGAAATAAGAGCTCTCGAAAATTGAGAATATTTTTTATTTTTAAAGTTTAAACTTCGATTTTGTAACAAAGTGTAATTTACGTCTCTTTCTTGGGATATTTTTTTCCTGACAAAGTTAGAAGATTTTTTTTTCTTTCTGTAATCGAGATGTATTATGTTTTCCAAAATATTTTTGAATTAAACTAACTTTTCGATTTTCAGGTTCAAAATGCAACAGCATTGTGAGATCGAGAAAGGAAAAAAACAACTCTCGAATTAGATATCTAGAATCTGAATGAGATGGATCGAAATTGTGAAATGAAGCGGGCAACATTTCGAACAAGAACTGTTGCATAATGTGTGTTTCTTCCAATGTCAAAATATATTCGCGCATAAATTGTCCCTAAATTTAGAGAAGAAAAAAATAATTGTAAAAAGAATCATATTTTAGCAAACATTTCCTCGAAAATATGGGAATGATTCAATGTTGTCATGGCAACGCAAGCGCAATAGTCGAATCAATTGTGCTTCTCTGTCGAATTTTCATTGAACTAACTCTAATTATCCCAACCTAAAATGACGGACGAAGACAAAGAAGTGAATGTGGATGAACTCGAAGAAGGACCAGGCAAGAGCTATGAATTTTTTACAAAGGTAATCGTATTTATTTTGATGATTATTCATATGCAAAGAAAGTATTTTAGAATGAAGAACTTTTGGCAAAACTGAAGCTGCTTGGCTATGAAAAGGAATTTCTCAAGTTGAATAAGAGCTATCGACATACGCACAAGTATTTTTATTTTTATTTTACGTCGTAATAAGATAATCATAATAAACGCCTATAACTTTGAAAGATGCTATTCGTTTGCACGAATTTACATACATAATATTTTTGCAAACATACTTCGCCCGAAATTGAAACTAATCCTATAGGTGTCATTTGCCTATGAGAAAATTTTCGAATTATTATACCGGAACGAAATAATAAAATGCGTTAATTAACACTCTTTAACTGACTTAATATTTGATCGTTCTTCATACTTTTGATAATTGTCATAAGAAATTTCTTTAAATTCGTTAAATCGATTCTAAATTTTACTCTCCAGGCACTATTTCGTTCGACAGACGAACGCAGGAGAACAATTCTTCCTGTTCACAGCCGTCGCAGCATGGCTGATCAGAAAAGGAGGCAATGACAAATTCGAAATGCCTCAAGAAGTAATTTATTTTTTCTCATAAATATTCAAACAATTCGTTTATTTAGTTTGACGACCCGAACTCGACAATTGCATCGATTCTAGCGGAGCTACGAGCAAAGGTACGATAACTTTAGTTGAAAATCGTGAGTAAAATACGATGCCCCTGCTCAAACCCGATCATTTGGAAAGACTACCTGAATTTTGACTCTGACAACTACAGTAATTTGATATGAATATCATAAAAGAATCGTGAGCAAACGAAATGTCGAAATGAAAATTGATTTGGCAAAAATTGATAGATATTATCACAATGAACATCCGCTGTCGGTATTTTCGAATTCGGCCTTGACTAGTTTATGAATGAAAATCTTCGAATAATAGGCAAATGATTGGAATTCACTCTTCACATTCGTGCAACGAAGTCCTGGGAACTTGGGCAAATCGCATAATTCGGGGCCTGAAGGATCCGAATTCATCAATTCAACATGTTTCACAACCAACCTTTGCAAGTTCCGTGCTGTTCGCCGGTATAAAATATCCTATTGTAACACTGTTCGATCAGAGGATAGTAAAGAGAGACCTCCGGAAGACGAGCGAAGATCTGTGAATTTTGAAAGATTATCTCTCTAACAAGAGGAAGTCAATTACCGATCCGGTAGCTCTCCTTCGAGTCATTTTCCTGAAGCTTTTCTCAATCGATTCCAAATCAATATCCCTGTAGAGTGGTTCAGTCTGATTCTCCGAGAACGAAAGCAGTGGATCGTAGAGAGGAATTTCTGATTGAGATTTGTTTAGCAGCTGACTCGTGTCTTCGATCTCAATTGGCTGATTTCGAGGGAAATCCCAGAAACGAAAATGCAAGGCCGAGTTAAGATGGACAGGCAGAGGGACCTAGATTTGAAGAATTAAAGACTCAGAAAAGATATCTTAAAAGACCTGATAATGTCCAGGTCGAATTCCAAAGCTCTCATGAATCCACACGCTGTCGGCCCTGTCTGGTTTCACCACTAATTTGCCCCAACGAGTTTCTCCTTTGAATCGCAATGATTTCAGCACAGAAACAGGAGAGTAAGTGCTTGGAGATGTTGCTACAATTTATCTGTGATTTTCTCAATCATTTGGATAACTTGCATACAAGAAGCAATGCTGGCTTGACTCATATTGTAGGCGACTGCAGCAGCTTGTGGGTACAAAGCGAACACTTTCTCAAATTCCATGTAATAAGTGTCTCCAAGTCGTGGGATAATTATATCGTCTAAATGAAATTTCATATTTTGTTAGGAAAGGGAATCTTTCATCATTTTCAATTCGAAATTCCAAAATCCTAATCTCTTATTTCATAAACAAGATTAAAAAATATTCTATTAGAAGGATGCATTATTGAAATTGAACTAATACGTGCTTGCAAAAAGACTAATTTGAGACGAGAATGAATGGAACTTCAAAATCGGAATTGAAGCTAATTTATTCACGAAATCGTTGGAAGCAAAAGAAATCGTGATCAACTTTGAAAAGATGTTCAAAATCGATAAAAATTCTCCCTCGCTTCTCTCCAAAAAAGATTTTAAAAATTATCTCTAGAGAAATTTTCGATAATGTCGTTATAATTTCAGAATTTTTTATCTTCATACCTGTATCAGGGAAAATTATGTAGTCAGCTGATTCCTGCAAAATTAATATTTAGCGAATTTTCTCTGACCAACTAATCTTGCCTTGTATTGCAACAGACAATCAGTCATTGCGCCTGCCTGATTTCTGAACTCAAGTTCATAATTCGGATCGAAGTTTAGTGGGCTAGCTCGATGGATTCCTATTAACTTCATTAATTAGTGAATTTTCATTAAAAATAATTGAACCCATTTTGATGGCAGGCCAAGGCTGTATTCTCGTCTTCCTGTACTTCTTTAGAATGTTGTACAAGTCTGTTAGCATCGATCGAATGTAGAAGTGCATGAATGCTCCATAATGTGAATATACCTGATTGAATTATGAATTGCTTCAACAAATATTCGGAAAATAATCACTTCTGCTGTCAAGATGAGCAATTGCCATCGTTCGTTTAGAAACAGAGGCGAAAAACAAGCGACGACAGGTCGATAGTCAGAATAGGGCAGTCGAGTTTCCAGCTGAATCGGGAATAAATATTCGAATTTCTGACGACTCAGACCTCCAATCCAGATAATCCAGTAGTCAGTTCAAAAGAAGTCAAATGCTCTGCGACTTCACCAACAGCCAGAAATGGTGTCCATTTGCAGTAGAAAGGCAGCGATGCAATGACAGGCTGCACTTTGAGGGAAGTGTTGAATGCCCCAGATGCATTGTATGAGACTCCCAACAGTTCGATGTGTTTGAAATGGAACACTTGCACTGCATTGAACAGAATCACGATTGAATTGTTCGGAAAACTGAAGATGAACAAATGAATATTGGAAGAAAACTGATCGTGCAGAACCTCTTCGAAGTTTCATAAAACGTAGCCGAAAAAATGACGATGTCATCCTGTGTTGCCACATAATCGTGCAGAATGTGATTATGCTGCCTGTCAAATATCGTTATGCCTAAATTCAAGAGCATTGATGGTCAAATTGACCTTAACAACCTGCTAGAGCTGATAGCATTGCCGTGACGAATACAACTCCAATTAGTAAGCCGCATAGTCTTTTGTATTTTTTACCTAAACGTCAGAGGTCACGTTGAAAATCCGTATAATCAAAGCAAACCAATTCGCATCTATGCACCAACGACTAGATTGAGGAATTCAGTCGATTCAACGAAATGCCAACTACTGTACGGCCATCAACAGCAATCTATCCTTGTCCTTCATAAATTCTATCAAGATCAGATCGAATACGCTAAAAACGAATTTTTATAACGTATACATAGGTGTTTCCTAGTTTAGCGTGTAAAACTATATAATTTATATCCTCAGATACACATGAAATATATTTAAACTAAGTAAATGACACGAGAGATTCTTCATGCATGTAGTGTAAAAACACGATGGAAGAATCAAAGTTCTCTATGGGTGAGATAAACATTAATTTTTTTCTTCACAAATCTCAGATGTTAGATACATTGGCGAGCAAAAGTTTGGAACCAAACTTAAATTTTAGCATGACGCATGAAGCCAATTTTCATGAACGAACCATTATTAAACTTTGTATACATGTAAGGAACTCTATAGCTTACAAATAATTCAATTTTACAAAGATTCGTTCTTGATAAATGATTTCACACTACCTTTTAAAAGCTATGTTTGATTCCAGGCTTTTGCTCGTCACTGTAGACAGGGATGTACGGAATATTCTGTCTCATTCCGAAAATCTCAGAAAGCTATCCGTACATCCTTGACTGTAGATAAGAGTTTGTTAGCAATTTTCAATCTTTCATACAGAAACTATAACATAAAAGTCATTCAGATAAATATCTTGCGTTTGCTTGAAGTAATAACGTAAAAAAATTACTGCTGAAGAATGGGAAAGTGTTATTTTGTAAGTTGAAATAAATTAGCGACAATGATGAAGTGGGACAAGAAATGTGGAATTAGCCAGCTGTTGAAGGGCAGCTTTACGTCGCCTAGCCTCCCCGATGTCGATCTGCGAAAGATGCAAACCCGCTCCCCGCCCCTCTTCCTCCAGACTGACTGAATCACTCAATTCGAGGATTCAGGCTAAGCTGAAAACGAGAAGGAAAGGGTTCTTCATCTTGTGAAAGAAAAAAGACAAGCAAAAGAAACATTTTTGGCTAGCAGCTTACGAGGGAAAGGATGAAATACAGCAAACAGATAAAATCTCGGCAGGGATGCAGGACTGAATGACCGAGGCAGCTAGGCAGTCGAGAAGCGGTTCGAATAAAGCGAAACACTCTGACATGAAGCTGGATGAGTGAGTTAGTGGATGAGAAATCGCTAGCTATCGGCACAAGACTGGCGAGAACGTCATCAACCGTGAAATTTGGTTAACTCTTATGCAATTTTCCGCCAAAAATTAGTCCAAAATATTGCATCAAACATTTAGTCCCGAATTGCGCAAAAATGACATAATTTCAATTCAATTTCAGGGAATTACGCCTGACTTTCCAGCCAATAAACTGAAGCCTGGCGCTGGAGAACATGCACTTTTCGTACTGGATCATCTAGCTGACCTGGCATTACAACATGAGAGCTTCCATTGGGAAAAGTAAGAATTTCAATATGTTGATATTTATCCATCTCTTTTTTCAGAATGGTTCCACCTCCAGTCGAAGACGATGATGTTCATGTAGATGAAGACGAGGATAAACATAGCAACAATGATGCAAGACTAATACACATAAATCGTTTATTTTTCATGAAGTCTAAGATTTTAGATCGAAGAAGACGAACCCGACTACGTGGTCGATGATGACGAGGATGCGCTACTGGTCGATTTGGCAGCTCCAACCCAGAATACAGTAACAAAGCACAATGCATCAGTAGATGATGGGTTGGAATTTCGGTTTTACATTCCGAAAATTTTTCGAGGCCATTTTGATTTCAGCTTTTCAGAATGTTAATTCCGACCCATTCCTGATTCACAATTCGTGCTAACAAAGATTATTACTGTTTAGCAGGAGAATCCGATGCAGGCCATTTTGAAGAGCGACACAGATGCATTCACTTGGAAACAAGAAGTTGAAAGAGTTACTCCATTGTTGAAGATTACTCTACGACAGGATGCAAAGGTCTGATGAAATGGTAAAATAAAAGTTCTAAACTAAATAATAGGACTGGCGACTTCACTTGGAACAAATGAATCAGATGAGCAAGACGTTGGCATCTCTCGTCGAAAAACTGAACCCCGAGCTGGAAAATGTGAGATCATTTCAAATTATAAAGGGCCGAACTAAGCTACATTCAAACTTACGAAAACCGAAAGTCTTATTACAGGAACATACACGTTTTCATCCTCTTTCCAAAAAATGCCACCTCGCAATAAGAGAAAGAGGGGTTTTCGCGCTCTGGCTTTATATCATTACCTGGCGGCTCAAATTCGTCATTTATTTTCGTCCTCTTCGGCTTTTCGATTTTTTTCGCTTTAATTGCCCAATTATTTATTTATATATTCGTGGTTAATTGACTAATTGTCGATAATTAATCAATTAACCACGAACAGATCGATAATGACAATTAGGCAAGTTAAAATGAAAAAAATCGAAAAATCAAGAAACGAGAATAAAACCTGGCGTTAATCCCGTAAGCGGTGAGTAAAGCCAGAGTGCGAAAACCCTTTTCTCGTATTGCCAAGTGGCAGTTTTGAAAAGAGGATGGAAGTGTGAACATTCTCAATTTCATCCGAATTCAGAAGTTTCATCCAGATCTGATTGAGATCTAATTGATACTATCTATATTTCAGATGGCAGGCGAACTGCAGAAAACACTGGAAAGAATTGAAACACGAGAGAAGAGTCTGAATATGCAAATGGGAGGACTGCTGTCGAAATTCAAGCAGGTGCAGGACAAACGAGCAGAAATGAGGGAAAGATACAAGTCTGTTTGGCAGACAAATAAACAATTGATGTATGACAATTCGCAGAGCCGCCTCTGGAGGAGTTAGTGAGAGAACGGAAACTCTGCAGAGAATATCTGAAGACATCGATCAGCTAAAGCAGCAAATCGAAGAACAAGGAGCGAAGACAAGCGATGGAGGTCAAAATATTCAGAAAAAAAACGTAAATAATTTCCGAGAAATTTCAGCACCAATGGTGAAAATCAAGCAAGCAGTTGCAAAATTGGAAGAAGAAATCGAACGAATGAATGTGCAGATTGGAGTCATGGAGCAGAGCTTGTTACAAGCTCAGCTCAGAGACAGGGTCAATTATGCCGTAGAAGTTTATGGTGGAATTTAAATTTTCGATATCTTTTTTCTTTATAATGTGCATGTTTTTATAATTTATTTGCGTGAATTTGTTCCTGTATGCTTTTTTCAAATAACTTTATGCGAGTTAAAATAAAATAATCTCAAATAATAAAGTTACGAATACATATTTACATTTTGAGATCTGGAATTTTCAAAGTGTAAATTTTTCAGGTTCTTGGAAAGTTTCATACAACACAAATGAAAATTCAATGCATTTTTAGAATAAATAATATTTTTTTGATAAAGGGGAAATCTGCATGAACTTCCAAATGAATGGTGTATGAATTACCATTAATACAATTTCCAAGAAGCCTAATTTTTCTCAAATAAATAGTGTAGATTCGAAAATGTAAGTAGGCATCTTTGGCACCAATTGAACATATGCAATGTTGTCGGAGAAATTGTCATAATTTGAGCATGTAATTGAATCGGACGGATCACCAACAACAAAGGAGCTTATTCAGCATCTCTCTACAAATTTCTAATAAAATAACTTATTATAAGATTTTGCGTACCGTGCATAAGGAATGTAGGATAGAGAGTAATAGAGCATAGCCGCATATTGACCGACGGTGAAAATGATTGCAAGTGCCGTATTTTTCAGAACAAGTCCTATAATTATGTGGATGAATTAAGGGTTTTCTTCAAATTATTTTCGATACCTGATATAATAGCCATCACGATGCAAACCAAATAGGCTGTAGAAGCCAACCACCGCGTTTTGTGGAACATTTTCTTGACCTGCTCAACCGGGCCCATTAGAAACAAAGTGCTCGCTAGTGAAAGAACGGCACTAATGCTGGTCATAATACAGAAACCCGTTACTTTTGTCAGTACCAGTAGATAACTCGCCTGAATTTTGAAAATTCAGTTCATTTCTATTTCTAGCATAACTTCCAAGCTAATGGTAAATAAAATTATTGATCATTCAAGTGATATGTGAAAGATATTTCTGATACTTGGTGAACATTTTTAATAAAGAAAGGGTGATTATTTAGTATCTTCATATTTTATCAGTATCGAGCTAATTTCTATATTTCTGATTCAGCAATATATCAAGTACTTACACAGAAAGAAGAAATAATGGACAGGGACATGAAGGAAACGAACCACTGAATTCGCGTCTCCCATGACAAGCTCGTTGTCTGGAAAATGATATGTGAATTTCTTTTATGAAATAGTTGATAATCAAGGAAGAGGTGGAATATCGATTCAGGAAATTATGTGCCAATATCGGTTGAAATAATTTTTGTAGGAACAGCCCATATTAAAATTGTTCCATATTTATTGAAAAATGTCATTCCAGTTTAGCTGTGATTTTGAAAAGTTTCGGAAAAGTAGTTATTACGCCGAATCTGATTCCCAATTTAAACCAAAGTTTCAACAGTGTTTTGCTCCTTGTGTCGTGGTGTCTTGTTCTGTCAATGCCCCTATAGTTTGATTCAAAAGTCATTTTTCAAAACTTCACAATAAATTCTTCAAAACTATTATCTGATAGGATTGTCAGAATTTTTTCCGATTTTTCAGTAAGAAATAATTTAAAAATAATAAAAGGATAAAATTTAATTAGTTTTTTTTCTGAAGAAAAAGACACTGGACAAGCTAAAGCACTGTTCGAGCCACCTCTCTTAAAAACTATACCTGTGCAGGCAGTGGATTTGTGATACTACTTGACTGAGCCTGCAAGTCATCACTTGGCAGAGCGCTGCCGCTGTCGTTCCGACGAATACTTCCAAACATTGCTACAAAAACAAAAGATATAAAATAAAAATAAAAAAGAATAAAAATAGCGTTAAAATAGAATGCAGTCAAATGATTCACAATCAATCGAGTGCAAAAAGAAATGGAGGAACTTGCGATGTGCTCCTTCGCCAATTCCGTTGCGTTGGACCGATTTTCTCTATTTTCATTAATTTTCTTGGATTTTCTGAGTTTGTTCAATTCCAGCAACTTGTCCGAAATGGCTCTTTCGTTCTACGGACTTCTCGAGGCTGCACTGCTCGTTTTGAATGGAATCGCCGTGCTCCATAAGGATCGATTCCTCAAAAAGGTATTTCAAATCAACAAATCAGATTTTTATTTTTTGGTTAAAAATGCATCCTTGTTTCAGTACGGCCTGACCGTATCGCCTCACTCCTTCGAATCACAGAACTCGGTCAAGAACCAGATCGTCGGTCTCATTCTCGCAGTTCAGACTGTCATGAGAAGTGAGGATAGTTTTTCATGTTTAACTACGAAAGAAACTGCGATAGAGATATTTTTATACTTCTTATATGCTCACAAAATTGGAAATGCTTCCGTACGATCAGAACTTATTCGATTTTTATTACGATTCACATACCGCGTAATCGACATTTTGGAAAAGAAAGTTCAACTTTGAAGAAGCAAAAAATCATACCAAACTTGTAATGCGATTGAAGATTTCTCCATGACTAAAACTAGGATCTCCAAGCTCTGCTCCCTTGCAAAAAACGTGACATATAGTTTGAAACCAAACATTTTGGAAGGAAGTACTCTTCAAACCCAAAATGTCGCAAAGGACCTAGTCTAGATCGACGATACATCTGATGAAGTGCTTCTCAGCCAACAGATCAGCTCAAAATATTCAAGCCCAAAGAACACAAACGCTATTTCGTTTCTGAAAATGTGTTTTGAGCGACGGATTTTTGCGATTTTTCGATCAGAAATTTGTTATTTTTTCATAAAAAAGATCGATGTTCAATGCAGGTCTGTGAATGATCTACTTTTTAGTTTTGAATTGCAATTACTATTTCTTTCTTCGCGATTTTAACTCCTTTACTGTTTTATATGTTTAGTAAAACCGAATATACTCAGGGAGAACAATTTACTTTATTGAACTTCAAAGGGAACAACTGATCTGTGTGAAAGCAAAGCAAGAAGTGAAGGGAGTCCAGAGAGGAGATATAGAGGAGGGGTGGGGCGGAGTCAGCAAGTCTTGGATAGACCTCGTATCACGATAACTCCCAATGTTCCAAAATCAACTTTCAGTGCCCCTGATTCCGATAAACATTCTGGTGATCGTGTTCAAACTTCTGCTCGGATGACATTTGCAATCGACACAGCAACTCGGAAGAAATGGAACGATGCATCGAACGAGCCACCAAGCCACTCCTCAACTTCGCCTTCGCCAAACACAACGGGTTTGATTTCTTAATCATGCAATATGCATTAATTATTCGTCAAAGTTTATTTATTTAAAAATAAATTATTTTTAATTTACGAAATAGATTTGAAGATTATTTGATTTTGTTGAGGCACCATCTTAGATATTTTTTACAAATAAACAGTAGCGATTAAAGTTAGCTTTACGATATAGTTTTTATTCTGTTGAAGTTTCTATTGTGAATTGATTCAACTGAAACTAGGGAGACATTCTTAACATTTGTACAAACTTCATCTTTATGTATCTTTAAAAAAAATTAACTTCCAGCACAAGATAAGGTGGCAGTGCAAAACTTATGATCGCTACTGCTGAATTAGACACTTTTTAAATGCACAATTTAGTTTAGGTGCATTTAGGCACCTCACGTATGATATAACCTAGGCAGAATAGTTGTAGCAAGTGATGTTTCTTTTTAACCTGCTTTGTTGAATGAGTTACACATTTCTAACTGTCAGCAAGTCATCAAATTTGATTTCTTGAGTTGTGGACGAATTGAAAAGTGGCGTCTTGTTTCACTTTTATGACCCCTAAAATGAGCGTATCATTTATCTTTGAAGAAGGCATTCTAATGACGAGTGACGAAATACTCGAAAGGCCCTACTTATCAGTGACAGTTCACGTCTCTCTTATTATGAGGTGCAAATCACCACTCTCCCACCCGAAATGGACCCATTTACTATCGCACCAAGTTTGTCACGCGTAAATTCTATTTAGATTTGAGTCATTATTTTTGTGTCTGTAGTTTGTAAGTTGGGAGGTCATTGGGTGTTCTTATAAATTCTACGGTCACGAAAGAAAATGCTATTCAACAAATTTATGTTTTCTTCGAAAATATCGTCTCATTCTCGTCTTTCGGCTAATTACCCGCAGTGGGGTGTCTCTTTTCCTTGCACATTTCTGCTGCATCCCCCGAGAGTTCCCTTCTTCTTCTTCTCCTGTTTTGCCTCTGCTCGTCTCCCCTTTCTCCTTCATCTGCCGCATTCAACCATCGATTCAGCCCCTAGTTCCCCTCCCCCCTTCCCTCTCCAAGCAGCTTCTTGTGCACATTTCAGTCGTTTTCAATTTCTCCCTCTCCTTCAGTCGATTCAGCCCTTTCCTTCCCTTCCAGTCCTTTCCATTCCCATTCCCATTCCACTCGCATTCAATTCCTCGATCTTTCCACGCAAGCCTCGTGAATTCCCACCTCTCCGCTCTGCATTCCGCAGTTCTGAATTCTGCCTGCTCAGCCGGATAATTCCATTCCCCCATACAAAACTGTAGTTTTCAGATTTAAAGCGAGGCGTTCTCGAGAAGCGACAAAATGGCGGGCTTTCTGATGAAACAGATGGTGGGGAATCAGCTGAACGAAGTGACTGGGAGCCTTGGAATGGGTGGAGACAACAACGGCGAGAAAACTGAGGGGGGAGAGGATCCGGAGGTTAGCAAAATTTAGAGCATTCCATTGCAAACTGTTAAAAACTAATTCCCCTTCTAAAAATACCGGCTGATCATGTGACATAATCTTCGAGAAATCCGGTAGATAACACTGAAGAAGATTATATTTGACGAAGAACCTCTGTTATCAAGTTCACTGAGAGATTACCATTGCAGGTTATCGCTGCGCGTCTTGAGCAGGAAGAACGAAGAAAGGAGAAGCACAGAAAGATGGAGGTGGAAAGAGAGAAAATGAGACAGAATGTTCGAGACAAGTATAACATCAAGAAGAAGGAAGACCAAGGCATCGACTTCACAGAAGGCAGAATCGGACCTTCCAGAAAGACCCCTGAGGTTGGTTAACTGAACTTTATTTTTATTTGCAGTCGTAATTGATAAGATCGTAATTTTACGCTGTTCTTCTCTCTAAGAATGAGTACCATTTACAAATTATGATACGGCAAGTCTTATAAAAATACACAAAGCATCTGAGTTGATAATGAAGAGCAGTATAGAGATGTTACAATCTCATCTGCTCATTTGTATTCATGAATTATTCAATGTTTCGCATATTCACTAAAATGTCTAGGGAAATTTCGATTCAGCGCTTATTTTAGGATTTCAATCTTTTTCACCCACGAGCGTGTGAGTGTAATGGCTACGCATATTTCTTCCAAAATTTATCCTTCTCTTTTCATACGATTGTACTCACCTTTGAGAGGGTATAATCATAATCCTTATTTATCACTCACGTTTCTTTGAGCGAAAATTTGGTTATCTTCATTCATTCAAACAAGAATCTTGTCAAATTGAACGTTAACCTTTCGATTTCCAACGACTGCCCGTCCATTGTTGGTGACAGCAACTATAATTTTTGCACTCAAAAATGCAACAACGACTTTGGGATTCTGGAGAAGGAGAAAAGAATGAAAGGAAGGGATGGAAAGGAGAAAGTAAAGGGCAGGAAAAATAGGAGAAAGGGAAAAAAGAAATGGGTGTCTGACAGAGAGAATGAGGCAGTGACGAAGAGAAACATCATGAAGTCGGCAGAAATCGAGAGAGAGAGAGAAAGAGAGCAGACAGATTCTTGATTTTTTCAACAGGGAAATAATTTATGGAATTTATGACGTACTAATTAGATAATTAATGAAACTCTTTGAAAGATGCAAGAGATAAGGGGGAATGAAGGAGTGGGGGAACTCACGAACATTTTGGTCTCTCTTGCAAAC
The DNA here is from genome assembly GCA_002287525.1 of Diploscapter pachys. Lineage (NCBI taxonomy): Eukaryota > Metazoa > Nematoda > Chromadorea > Rhabditida > Rhabditidae > Diploscapter > Diploscapter pachys. Next base: position 193,283 of record LIAE01006596.1, on the reverse strand, counting down.
CATCAGATATGCAAAGAGCTCTAAATTTAAATGCGAAGGCGAACTTTCTTTCTATCATTTTGGTGTTGCATTGAAAGTTTAGAATAACTTTCAGAGGATGAATCCTATTATTATTGGGATGCAAAATTATTGCTTTTGAAGCTGATCTTCACAGATTAATTATTATTTTAGCGCTCTAAATGTTTAATGAAAACTAAAATTCTGAAAATTTTCACGGTCTGCTATTCCAAAATAATATCAGTCAATATTTAAAGTCACTTCGCCCTAATGAGAAACTTCATGAAGCATCTTCTTAAGAAGTAATTTTACTTCACATAACTATTTCATCAGCATCAGTGCCTGTTGATGTTAAACGAAGATAATGATCATTACATATATCAGAGAATTAATTGACGAGGAAACTAGCTGAATCGAAATTTTCAAAATGGATTTTTCCCATATCTTAACATTTGCAAGAAGATGTGCACAATAATAAAAGTTTCTATTTTAGCTAAATTATTATTGCTTTAGGAGCTGGCAGCAGCGATGAATCAAGAGGACGATTCTATCATTGGGCAGTTGGGATTGACTGAGCAGGTGGACAAGGCAAAGGCTATGGCCACTGGGGCCTTCGAGAGCATCAAAGGGTTCCTTCCTTTCGGCAAATAAATGCAAAACTGATGGCACTTTCAAGTGAATAAGCCTGAAGAGTTCATGTTTTTCAGATCATCCAACAATACTTCTTTTTGACCGTACTTGGTCACAAAACGTAATTTATTTTAGCAGATACACTTATTTATTCACAGATTTCTAGTCGATTGATCTCTAGTGATAACTCGATTATCCCGGTGTTGTGAAGAGACTTTCAAGTTATTTAGAGTAAAAAATAATCTCTTGAATATTCGAACCAATTTTAGTCATGTGCAATTGAATTGCTGCGTGTCAGCGTTCTAATCCATTTTGCCCATTTTAGTCCTATACTTATTCTTGCATTTTGAGTAACGAATAGATCATTCACTTGAATGTTTTCTAGTGATAATTGTTGTCTGAATTCTCTCAATCAAATAGGTCCAAACTCGGTTGTATTCGTAAGGATTTCCTCTGTATTCGTTCACTTCCGCCAAATTTATATTCGATCTTTAGTGCACAAATGTTTGCATAATTTATTTGAGTTTTTGTTTTAGAAATTTTCTAATTAAAAATCCTGTGAACATTTATGCTACTTTTCCCGTGTGAAATATATTCGATCTCAATAATCGTCCTAAAGTATTATTTTCGGCTTAGTTCTACATACAAAAGTATATTTATTTTGGCTAGATGCATTTGAATAAAGTATTTTAGAAGTATGGAAGAATAATGTTCATATAGAAGATGCATACAAATAACGAAAATGAAGAAAGCGACTTTGCCCACGGCCTTATGTATGGTTAGGGTCTAGCCCCGTTCATCTGCAATCTTGCTGCGCCATTGTGCATTTCCGTGCGATCGCGCAGATTTTTGCAATTGAACGAAGTAATTCCCCGTTTTCAAGCATTCATTTTGAACGATCATTCATTCACTCACTCAGCTTCTTTCCATTTTCGCAGACTTTTTTTTTCTTCAAGCGTAATCACAGGACATTACGAAATCATCGAGTTGTTCATAAGGCCGTGAATCTTTTTTTTTCATTTCTGCTAGATTTTTTCTTCGGATTTTCTTCTTGAATTTCTCGTTAAATTTTCGTCAATTCAGATGGCAGGCGACAACATTGTGTCGATGACAGAGGAGTCGAGTGACAAGCAGCAGCAGCAGCAGGAGAATGCGGCAGAGCAGGGAGGGAAGCGGGCAGACGCAGGGCCGAACAGGACAATGCCTTCCATTTCGGGCGAAGTCATCATCGATGAGAAGGCGAAATTCCCCGTTCCGAATTGGGCCAGTCGACCCCCTTCAGGAGGCCATCTCGACGTTTCCAAGGGCGATCAACTCATTCGGGTATGCGCTTTCGAGGAATACGCAGTTAGCAAAATCCAGCACAAAAGCTTGATTCGATTTTGCGCTCTCTGCACATGAAACTCTTCTCGATTGACGCGGTCGGCTAATTAATCATTTTCTGATGACAAAATCAGATGCACAAAAAGCATGTTCTCGCATTGTCATCGACCATAATAGGATCGATGGTGTGTCTTATTCCGTCAGTAATTTGCTTTTTATCAATCGATGAACCAGTCGATTTCAGTCAGAAAATTTTATGCAGAAAGAAACATCTACATATTACTTTCAGCGAAATGAAATACCAACTTTCTAGTGATAGTTATTTTCAGAAATTGCTAATCGACGAGAAGAAGGCGTACTATTTCGGTCGCAATCCTCAGCAGGTGGATTTCGTGTGCGAGCACGCGAGTTGCAGCCGAGTGCACGCTGTCCTCGTCTATCATGGGATTCTCAGCAGATTCGCTCTCGTCGACATGGAAAGCAGTTAGTCATTCTCCTTTTTGAAAGATGGAAAAGCTTCCTTTCAAGAAAAATAGGTTATTTGAACATGTTTACCTATCTTCTTCGAAATATGTCTCGTATAACGTTTTTTTATGAGGTTTACTCAAATCAGTGATAGATCCATTTCATTTCAGGCCACGGTACATTCATCGGCGATATTCGGATCGAGCCTCTCAAGGTGGTGTTCATCGATGATGGGTCCGTGTTCCGATTCGGTGCTTCTAGTCGAAAGTAAGTTTTTCATGCAGTTTGCTTTTTTCTTTGAATGAATCTGTAAAAGAACTTTCTTGAGAATTTTAGCAGTTTGTTTATTATTTTGCCTAATTTTTCCTAAGATTTCTCAATTCATTCTCCAACAGGTCTAGAGCTCCAGAATCATTCGGTCGATTGTACGTAATATTTTTCAGATATACTCTGCGTATAAAGTTGTCGAGCAGTGCAGAAATGGAGGACAACAGCGACAGAATGCCTGATGAAATCGAGTTGGAGGTTATTCGTTCATTAAATTCGTTCGCACAATTATTCCTTTTTCCAGAACAAAACCGAGCTGAACACGGCCTACAATCGACGAATTCCTGCACTGCCGATTTCGTTGGAAGAGGCCAGGAGAAAGAAGCGGCCGAGAGGAAATGTGGCCTTCATCGAAGAGGAGGAAATCATCAATCCGGGTATGAATTTTAAAATTTTATCATTGAATTGTATATAAGCTTTTTTTACTTGGCGTACTATTCACTCTAATTTCACCACTACCCTGTTCTACTCTTCGACCTCTTTTTTCTCTTCATGTTTATCTTTCAATAATGGAACTAAAGTTGAATGGGGTTAGGCAGACTTCTGATGAAGGGCTTGCTGAATAGGCCCTAGGGATGACAATACTGTAAAATGCTATCGTCTTAACAAAAATCCTGCGCGGCCTATTCAAGCCTGCGATTCTAATGCTTATTCAACAAACCGGGTGAACACTGTAGAGAAAGAGAGACATGCTATTCGCTATTAGAAATGCGAGTTATGAATTTACACATCTGTTTGATTTTAGAAGACGTTGACCCGAGCATCGGTCGATTCAGGAATCTCGTGACGACTGCAGTCATTTCGTCGAATTCGAAGAAGCGGAACACGATTTCGACAGGGAAGGAACCGCCTAAGAAGGTGAATAATAGAGGTGTTTGTTTCATTGCAATATTTGCTCGTTCCAGATCATCCGCCCTGGCAGAGACAACTTCATCGCCCCGATGTCTTCGACTCTGGGGGGAGTCGCCCTCAACGCAGCCCCAGACCTCGACTTGTATGGCCGGACTCTGCCCGAACCTGGACAACATCACACTATTCATGGTCAGCTATCGTCACTTTTACTTATAGCATTTTGCAATATTGATCAATAAGTTTGAAACAATAATTCCTCTTGATGAAGGCTTGTTTGCTCACTTATCGTAAACAAATCGAGATTAAATTTGGTAAAAATTCATAGATAATAGGTTGGTAAGAAAATTCTGCCAGATTTCATTCTTTTGGAGTCTTCTATTTTCAAGAGATGAGGAGTGATCTTGGTGAAATTAATTAAGAACTTTCAGCAACCGCTCACTACCAAGCAGCTCAAGAAGAAGACGAGACAGTCCACAAGAAGAAATATGTCAAGGAGTCGTGGCCTGGACGGAAACCAGGAACGGGTTTTTTGTGAGCTGTCATCTCATTCGGATGATGAAAAGGGACTGATCAAGGTAGGTTCATTTTGCAATTTTATGATGTTTTGATTTATAAAATCATTTTCCTCAAACATTTGATCTTTCTTTTAAATTCGAGAACTGATATTTATTTCTTCAAGGAACAATTCATAAATTCCAAGTACGGTTCAACAACTTTCTCCCCTCTGAAGATTTTTAAGAAACACTTTCATTTCAACTCAAAACTTACAAATTAAAAGTGAACTGTCATATTATTTTCAAAATCAATTTTTACAATAGGAATTTATTCGGTTTAGGCCAAAATTCAATTAATTTTTCCCATTTCCTTGATAAGCAATTTTTATCACTTTTTTGTCAATATTTATTCCTCTTGTTACTGCTGAATTGTTTTTTTTATTTTATGATCACATAAAATAAATGTAAAAATTATTCCATTGTTAAAATTTATTGAAACTTTATGGTTCAATGCCATAGGTATTTGATATAGTTGTATTTTTATATTCAATAATCCGATTTGAAACTATCTTAGATTTCGCAGATATGGAAGTAGAAGAAGGTCAAATCGAAACGCCTATTTCTCTCGAAGAGGCGCAGAAATTCTTGAGAGGTATGAGAGTTTAAAGAAAAGTAAAAGGACGGACACTGATGTTGTAGGAAAAGATGCAATAATGGAATACAACGTGAATGAAATGTTGGAAGCGTATTTGGAGAAGGGGGGAAACACAGAGGACGCAATTGAACTACTCGCGAATGGATACGTCGCTACTGCACAGGTTGGCAAAGTTGTTCTCAAATTGTAAAATTCTAGTTTTAAACATTATGGCGAATGCACTTTTGCTAACTCCTGAAATATCTCTAAAATTTAAATACGAATCAATGTTGGCGATAAGAAAGATGCGAAAATTACCCGATACGCTAACTTTTCTAACAACATCGATTTCTCAAAGAAAGTTAAAATGGCAAGACATTTTCAGGTAGCCAATGTGATGTGTGATTGGTTGAAGACACTCGGGGATGACCCGAAACCTGCAGGAGCACGACGAAAGAGGAAGGAGAAAAAGAATGAGAAACAGGAAGATGGAAAGGGAGAGCAGCAGGAACTGAGTCTCGAAATCTACAACGGAAAGGAAGGTTAGACATTTCTCTTTGTAATTTAATATTGGTAGTTACTCTTAAGAAGCAATTCGTTGTGTGGAAAATTCGCTCGCAACGATGATCAAGAAATACTTCAACGCAGACATGGCGGACAGGATCTTCGAGGATGGAGGAATTGGGATAGATTGGCTGCCTGCACTCATCTCGCATCGGTAGGAGTTTTATTCTTTCAGAAGGAAAGTTTAGCTTTTAAAAATTAGCTATAATTTCGGATAATTTTGAAATGTGTTCAGCCCTAGGGAGCACTTTCATCAGGTCAAAATAAACTAGAGGGTAGATTGCACGAGCTGATTTATAGCTATTATACCGGATAGCACTCGTGAACATGTTGGCTTATAAAAGGCCAGATATAGAAGTTTGCTAAGAAAATATACTGGGAGTAAGTCGAAAGGGCTTTCTGACGATCATCTCCCCTGGGTCTGAATATGTTACGTTATCCATTTTTTTAGTTCTTGATTTCTTATGCCACAAATTCCTTCATTTAAAAAAAAAAATATTTCAGACGATGGCGCAGTATTCTGTATTCTTTGATAGAAGAGCACAGAGACTGTCTGATGCTGACCTTCACAGTCAAACTGATCAGTGATGCTGGATTTCAGAACGAAATCAGCAATGTTTCCACTGCTGCTCAACAGGTATACGTTTTGTTTATTTTCAAATTCATTATTATTTCAGCTGGATATTTATTCTCGAGTATTCCTGACAACGATGTCCGAATTGCTGAAGCAAGTGAAGAAAGGAGTCGATTCGACATCTTACAATCAGGCCTTCGAAGAAGTGGTTGGTTTTCTATTAAAATTTGGAATGAACAAGTGAAATTTCAATAATTTTCGAAAAGAAAATGAAACTAAATCTCGAGCTCCGAATTTTCGTACACAAAATTGAAGACGAAATTTCGATTTGGTGATAAAAAATGCAATTAGATGTCTCATGGTAACGGAATGAACTTGCTTCCACTTCTGATTCAAATTATATCATTTATTCTAAAATGGCATCGAATATTCAGGCTCGAGTTGTTTGCCTTTCTGAGCACACCTACACCTATGCCATTTCAATTCTGAAGGAGCTCTCCCGAACCGAAAAGGGGTGGATCAAAGGTACTTGTGAGGCGATCAGTGATCAGCTGAGGAAATACATTCCTGAGAGGATATATGACACAACTTCATTGAGAACTGCAATCTCCTGCACTGCACAGGATCAGGTTAGATTTAGTTATTCAAAAATGTGTTGTGCATTATTTCGCTAAAGTCGATTTCAACATTTGACATTCTTCGAGTTCCACTTTCATACATAAGAAGACAGAATAATGTATGAGGAAAGTTGATTCCATTTACAAGATGAAGATACTCATCGCATTTTGAGTCACAGCTTCCTTATTTTTCAGATGTCTACTCAAGTCTATCAAGCTATCCTAGCAATGATTACGAAAGGCGAGTTGAATCCTGCAGACGTCAACATCGTTTTTGAGGTCTTATCTATTTTTTAATTTGCAATTTTTAGTCAACTTTCAGGCCTACATTCTGCCCCGGCCTCCCCCAATCGAAATCATCAGAGACGCGGTTTTCGAGAATATGCTCATCGACTCGCTCTTTCACTGCGACGGACCGAGGGTTTGTAAAATTACTTATCATTGTTTTCTTCGAGATAGTTTGCATTTTAGGTAGCACCTGAGCACCGCGATAAATACGTTTATCTGCTTGCCTATTCAGCTTCTGTCAGCGAAACTACGACTAAAAATGGCACTAGACAGGTCTTTCGAATATTTTATTCAATAGCAAATATATGATTTGTTTAGCAACTTCGATTCGAATTAGATCCATGCAGATCGTCGATTGAAAAAGCAGCCAGCACTTTGGAAGCAACTGACGACATTCTTTGCGAATTGAAGGTTAGATTTTCCCTTTTCAAGTACTCATTTTATACTTCTAGGACTTGATGTATTATTCCCGAACAGCTGTGGCAGCTGCAGGAATTCTCTATTATGTTCAGACACTCCTGCTATCAGAATCTCGTCTAGGTAATAATCTTTTCACATTACTTTCTTTTTCACAATGCTTTTCTAGGCGACCCTCCCCCAGTCGCCCTAGTTCTGCTGGACCACATCGTCTCTCTGCACCCCAATCTCCACACTCAGGCGTTCGACATCTGCTGCCAATTGTACGACAGGATCTCTGAAGAGTCGGAGGCTGCAGAGGTGGGATTGAGTTTGATCGTTTGAATGATTATCATAAATCCCTGAGAAATTCATTTTTGCAAACAAACTCGATTTTAATTTTAACTCGAAAGGTTTTCTGGATGCATATTTTCTAAACCAATTTTTTCACTCTTCATCTTTTCCTGCTAATTTTCAGAAAGTTCATTTCTGAACAGACCTGATGATAATAAAATTATATTTGTTCTTTGCTTTTTCTTTTAAAGCGAATTAATCTTGTTGTGATCAGGTGATAATGGAGCGCCAACGAATAGTAGTCGACCGCTTCGTGCACCTGCTATCAGTGGGTTTTGCCGTGCCCATCCTTGAGAAAGTCACTGCCATGTTCTCTGACGGCTCCATCGACGCTTCGCTCGTCAGATATTTCGCTATCGAAGTAATGAAATTTATATGATTATTATAAATCGTAAACAAACTTTTCTTTCGAAATTGACCCATAACGAAAAAAGCGAAGAAATAAAGCGCAAAATTGAAAGAGACAAAAGGCGTAGACTGACCTAAAAATGTTCTTCCATTTTTACGCTTTTACGCTCCGCTCATTATTTCACGGCTATTGTAGGAAAAAATCGTGTTTTCAAAAAAAAAAAAGAAGATATCTTGCTAAAGTCTAGAATAAGTATGCTTCAGGTTCTGGAAATAATCACCCCTCCCTACTCGCCAGACTTCATTGCTCTACTCCGTCCTCTCGTCGCGGATCCAACCATTTTCGACAATGCTCTCCCACTGGCAGTCGAGTTTTTGTCATACTGTACTAATTCAGGATGATATTTCATTGATTAATAAAAGAAGAATGATGTTAGACGGGTAAGTAATGTATCTCTTCAATATTCATATCATATCATCTTTAATCTTTAATTTATTAGTTACTGTAAACTGAATAAGTTGCCACATTTTGCTGATAAAATGCAAATTTTATAACTTCTGTATATAATACACAAGCCAGTTTCTTTACTTTTAATTTAAATAGTCATTTAACTTTACTACAATAAAACATTCATGATTCGAAGAAGATTTATATTTCACAAGAAATGAAGCGACAAGTAATATTGACTAGATATGGTGTGATTTGTAGCTAATTATATTCACTCAAAATAACAATTATTCGAAGTCTAATCAAATAATACAAGATATGAAGTACGATTGAGTTCGTTCATCACATGCTTATTTCTTAACGCAAGCAGCTTTCATAGGGCAATCATCTGCCTAAATTGCAGTAATAGTGCACCTTAAATTCTTATAAAAATCTTTCTAAATACTTACACAGCGCTCCAGAGGGCGGACTTCACACTTCTCTCCTGCCTTGCACTTCACTCCATCACATGTGACTAAACAATGTCATTGACATAAAAATCATTCCTTTGAATTTATAAACCATTACCTTTCACTCTGCAATATACGAATCCGACAAAGCTCGGCATGCATTCCTCCTTAGGGCCACATTTCTTCTCATTGCACGTCTCAAATCCTACATGATCAATTTTTACAAAGGACTTTATCTAAATCCTTACGACAAACATGCGACCCATCGTCTTCTCTCATGCATACCATCGGCTCTGGACACCTGCCCATCGTGCATTTCTTCTCTATGAAAGCCAATTTGAGTTACATCAGAATAATCAAAAGGGGGCGGTCTTTACCAACAAAATTTTAGTGGATAACGACCTATACCCAATCAAAATTACCGTCAACTTTGACTCCGGCTTCAACAATAACAATCAATGAAACAGCGCAGAAAATCTGAATCATAAAATTCGGAGAAGAAGAATAGTAAACATGTCTTACAGTCTGGAGATACATCCTGTATGAAAGCTAGATGAATAATATGTAGACAAAGTTAAACAAATGTAAACAAGTCGAAAAGACGGCTGAAATTGCCACTAATTGCAAGATGAACTGGCGGGAATGAAACGAAATGTCCAGAGAACCTTTTATTTCCAACATTTTGCAATTCCTCTGATTCTTTTTCGAATTGCCGAAGTTCGAAATGTGAAAAGTGTAACTGAGAAAACGCTCTCACGAGGCAATTAAAATACCTGCTTCAAAAAAGCGGTTCTGCCGGTTATCAATTGGCCTATTTCTCTGTCCGTGATGGTTACTTCAGAAAATTGTGTCAAAAATTTAATTTAGTTTTTCCTTCATGTTCAAAATAAATGTAATTCGAATTTATATTTTGATAGTTTATATAACTTGCATGGGCACATTTGAATATTTAGGATGAAATTTACGTATGACTTATCGTTTTTTCTTAATTTGATGATTACTTGAGAGCAATGATTAATCGAAGAAAACACCTGCGCAACTTTAGTTCCGGATTGATGTGTAACGGTTTTGATATGACAATACTCGAATTCGACAAAGTGATTCCAGTTTTCCGCGAGGCGTTCCAGCTCGGCACAGATTATTTGTCAATTATTGGCGAAACTGGTTACTCGTGGACATTATAATTAAGCAAGAAGTGAATTTATTTTGATCCAGTAATTGAATGCATTTCAGAATATAGTAAAAATACTGACAAATATAAAACTATGTGTAACCTGATTGAATATTTAAGCTATCAAAGAGTACTCACCTAATGTCATATCGTTTTTGGCTAATCATTTCATTAATGGGGTTTTTAGGGGTTCTAATCACGAATCTGATATCAAAAGTGCAGCCGCGACCTTCCCGTCCTAAGATATCCAGAAAACTGTTTTACAATGTGAAAAAAGTAGTATGCAAAAATGAAAGTAGAAATTAGAATAGATTATTTTTCAACCATCTCTACTGCGTGAAAGAGTTTTTATAGATTTCCAAGGCCAAGAAAGTCACGACTGTACTTTTTAACTTCAGATTCATGATCAGAATATATGAAAACTCCTATTGGTGAAGAAATTAACAAAAGGAAGATACGGGAGTAGGTCATCTCTTCTTGTAAATTGAATATTCGTAAAACATTGGGGAAACTTCATTATTGTTACTAATTTGAAATATCATTGCAAATAATTTTACTGTCTTACTTAAATAATTTTTCCATGTTTAGTTTTAGGAAAAAGTCGAATTTATGAAGCAAATTGAATGCCTGATTTCATTTCAACGACAAACGAAAATTAGATGCATTTTTGATAAGCTCGACAATTGCCCAATTGCTCATTACGAAGGTGAAAATGAATGAATTTAGGGAGAAGCGGAGTCGTGGATTCAGGAAATCAGCCATTCATGAAATTACTACAAATATGTTCGGCTTGATTTCTTTTTTTTTATAAATAATTCTTTAGTCAATTTGTCATATCGATTCGATTCGATTAGGAGGCTCATCATTTACAGTATACTTTCAGTAATTGACTTTTCCAATGAATGAAGTCTAAATTCCATATTAGCTGGTGAAAATATTATTGTATGGAAATAATGAAATCTAGCTATCATAACCTCGTGATGCAAAGTTATCCGTTTGATTAGGACAAATCATGAGTTTTCGAATTTCGTAGTTTATAAATCCGGACAAATCCCCGTCAAATCCACTTGAGTTAGGATTTGCCGAGTTGGGTCGCGGTCTGCGGTCCTTTTTAGATGGCCAATTATTCACATACCCAGTAAGGTCCCACACCAATACTTTGCAGTTCGTTAGGCTGGCACACAAAATACCGATTCAGTGAAGTTGTGTTTATGAGTATAAAGAAATGAGAGACAAGAGGGAAGCAAACAGAGCGAGAGATACTGAAGAATGCAGAGAGCAGAGGAGAGGGAAGAGAGAAAAACAGATTAGACAATTACGCGGCTCTCTCCTCTCTTTGCTCATAATGTGAGCACAATGGGGCAGATAATTAAAGTAAGTTCAGGAAGCATTTAGGCAGACCTTGTGAGGGCTCTGGGGCTAGAAGAGAAAGATTTGCAGAGGAACGAAATGGGATGAAGAAAATCTTAGAGGGGAAAGTTATGGATACACCTGAGAAGAGGGCTGAATTACTGCCTAATAATAGATACTTCCTCCATCTGGAGGGAATGGAATGCTATACAGCCATGTGATTATTATTACATCATTTGAGAGTTTATAAAAGAAATTGTAATGAAAAAGTATGAATGTCCGAAATTTTGGTGAAGCTTCATCTTATGAAATTTAAACTACACTTAAAAATCTAAGATTCCTGTTTTCATTCGTCTCCAGAAGGCTTGCAAGAAAATTCAAATTCTGACTTCAAATATCTTGGACAAGTTTCGCTCAGAATTCGGAAATTTTTGGGTGACAATTCAGATTGGTTTCCTATATTCTAATTCAATTCCGTCTCAACATAATCTGTAGATATAGTATAATATTGAGACTGTTGGATGCATCCAGAGAAGTCTCAAACTGCGATACAATAAAATTTTTATTTAAATAGAATTTGGATCAAGATAATTTTTGGGAGTTCATTTAAAAACTAGAGATAACAGTAATTCATTATTCCTTTGGGTATCTAAATAATTTAATCCGATTTCGTCTTTGTACGGCATTAAAATAATAAAGCCCTCCCAAATATTGCAAGTCTGGAGTGATCGGATATGCATTCGAACACATTCCATCTCGGTCTCTCTGCGCTCTGCTCTCATTCCTCATTTTCCAATTCTTCATTCTCCCAATTAGTCTCATTTATTCCGTAGTTTTGTTTACTTTTAATTAAAGCATTCTCTCTCGCACTCTCATTCTTCTATACTCTCTCAGTCTGTTATCCACCTTTTCGTCTCTTTTCCCTTACTCTTACCCTCGATTTATTTCAACTCGGTTTTTCATTGTCGCGGTATATTTACCTTGTTACTTTGCCCAGGTAAAACATGGGAATTAATTAAATTACGAATTAGTTATAATTGAATGATAAGTGAAAATTCTCTTCTTTCAACTTACCGTAGGAAAATATTATCCTCCTCATTCACTTGATCTTTATCACCTATAAAATGTCTGAATGAATTAAACTCTTCTATTTTAGCTAGGGTCCCCAAGCAGATATTCAAAATCGCATTTCGGGATACATTTTTAAACAGAAAGATGATTTGGGTTATAAATAAAACTTCTATGAAAAAAATACAAATCTTCTGACCGAAAAATCCGTCGCTCAAAATAAACGCATTTTCAGAGACGAAATATCGCTTGTGCTTTTTGGACGGATTTTTGGCACCTGATCATTTTATCAAGTTTATCGACGATCTAGACTAGGTTTTTTGCGATATTTTGGGCTTGAAGGGTACTTGCTTCCAAAATTTGATTTCAAACTCACATTTCTACTACAGATGAATTTTTGCAAAGAGTGGAACTTGGGGACTCTAACTTTAGCTTTAGAGATATAATTTTTGTTTTAGATTTTAGAAATATGTCAATTTGAATCAAACGTAATTTTTGCAATGCAATATTTGTATACAAACGCGAAACATGCTTGACATTAATCACGCAATTTGACTTCTCACGTCTTACCTTTTCCTATTCTCAAAATGAATAGATTTTGTATTCTTTTAGATAGCCGCTAATCGTCTAATTAGCGTTCATTTGAGACTTTCTCTCCTTTTTCATCAACGATCTGAGTAAAAATTGAGCATGAGAACTATTTCATTCATTCATCATTCATAAAATTTTGCATTTGTTATATTTTTAATTCGAAAATATCTTGCTGTTAATTATACGATACGTTCTGAGAGACGGTTACAGTATAATCTAAAATATAAGTCTCCTTATAATAAAAGTTTACCCTCCAAAATGCCAGAACTTCCATTATCCAGCTAAAATGATTGTCGGAAATCTTTTATAATGTTCTTAGAGTGTTTAGAGTGGATTTAGTCTAGACTTGAAGTGATTATGATCATTAGATGAGGAATTATGGCAGTTTGAATCATTCGGATTTTTTTTTTCGAAAATTTGGGGATCGAAAAATCTAAGTCCATGAATTTCCATTTTCGATTTTAAGATAATTAGTAAATATCTTGCAAGTGATTTAGGTCGCATTATTAGTTTACATTCAAATCGGTTTTATGTGGAGACTAAGCGTTAATAAGCTTATGTATGATGCTTCTAATTCGGAAAAATCATTTTAGATTTCAGTTAATGAACAAATTGTTGTGGCTTTTAATTAAAATGCCATTTTATTGAGTTTTGGCGACTATTTCTATAAATTTATCACATTTTGCCAATTTAAGCGCTGCTAATCATGAAGTTATACGGTGTTGCAATAACGATTCTCCATGAAGTGCAATCTTTTTCATACTAATTAGCGACCAATATCTGTTTCTTCGCTTTCCTATAACGGTAGCCTATCTTCGTATTCTTTCCAACTGAACAATTCTACTATCATAATTTCACTTATTATTCCTACTACTATTTGCAATCGCGGGGACTCATTTCTTAACATTAGCCGCTCATTACATTATAAGGATAGAGATAGGGATAAGGAGAAAGTGAAGTGAGGAAATAATGACTCGACTTGGAAGAGAGCACGAAAATGCATGTTAATGAAAGAGACCAAGAGAAGTAGACAAAAACAGACACAAATGAACATAAGGCAAGTCATAATGTCCCCCTTAGGTATTAATTTCTATCAATTTTCCTGCTTTCAAGCTTTATTTTAGGACGTTGAGTGGTTAAGTAATGTAGCCAGAATTTTTTGTTGGTATCGTCGAGGTTAAACTAAACCCTCGAGCAAATATCATCAAAATTTTAGGAGGTATATTCAATTTTTGCATGAAGACTCTAGCTCTCCACTATTGCAATGCGAATTTCTATAGTTACGTTACAGTATTTTGCTGAAATCGCTAAATTTTAAATGTAAATCTCTAATGAAAATATTGCACTTCCTATTGCTTTATGCAAAAGTTTAATTGCCGTCTTATCGAAATTAATTCACTCCCAGTTTCGAGTTTGAGTTTTGAGTCCATCACATGTTCTTAATCCCATTTCTTTCCGAGGCGATATATTTCATTATGAAGATTATTTCTCTTTATTAATTACTTGCGAATGTGATTTGGTTGTTGTTGTTGCTCTCCTTCATGCGTTAATCTTTTAATCCCGAAGTCTTTGATGAAGGAGATTATGAATAGTTACAGGTAGCATTCAGGGGGAGCATAGCGGTGAGACAGTGAGACGTTCTGCTCATTGAGCTCAAATATGGGTGAGTTTGTTCTGCTTCTCTCGCCCCTTCTTCTAGCACAAGGAGCAGGGGAGACTCATTCCTTAGCTTTCAGCTAATTAGTCCTGGCCAGTTAATGAGCGCCACATAACAAAGAGGATATAAAATGAGACGAACGAGAGAATGAGAACGAATAAAAATATCAGAGGCAGGAATGGGAAGGGAAGGCAAGAATAACTGCGAGAAGGCAGGGACAGCTCGGCTCACAAGCAGACAGAAGGCCAATCAACTCATTTTCGCCGCTGATTAATTAATTGGCTCTAAGAATTTTCCCGAAATTCACTAACTCATGCATTTTGTATGAAATGACCTATCTTGTAAATTGTTTAATTCGCCCATAAAAAAGCAAATTATGCTAAAATACTTTATGCCATAATTCATTTACTATTGCAACTTTATGTCACTTCATTTTTCAATTTTTTGGAAAATTCATAATACAACCATTACTCATTTGAACGATTTGTTCACTTTTTCCTAATTAACAATACTCTACTTCAAATTGTGGCAACTTTTCAAGAAATCTAATTGTTCATTTCATCATAAGTTGGTCAATCGATATTTTTGAATTTGTTATAGGCTACAGCAAAACGATTGAATTCATGAAAGAATATGTTGACCTTTTAATAATCACTGCATTTTTGTGCAGTATATAGAAATTTTAATTAAATAATTTGCAAATTCGAATAGTAACCTGTTGCGCGACAGCACCTGCGAGTGTTGAATCAATGAAACGAGCATTTTTAATTTCGTCCGAAGCGTTCAGCGCAATTTGTCTAATTAACAGACCGAAGTGCATCCACTTGATTTTCTGATTTCTTTCTTGGTGAAATTTTATCACTCGATTTGCATGAATCAATTATAGTTTCTTCATACACTTATAAATTCTAGTTTATGTTAGAAAAAAATCCCTTAAGATTTAAAAAATAGTTCATACTATATCAGGCATAGTTCCTTTGATGATAGAGAAAATTTGCATTATAATAATTTTAGTTCATTTAAAATTCAGTTATCAATAAATACAGTCATTAATGAGACCAAATTTAATAATTTTGATAACTTATTTCTGACAAAACTATGCTCCTCTATATTTGTATCTTGCACGTAAATTTAATTCGCTAATTTTTTATGCATTTGACAAAGTTGATCTTCTCATCAGCTCTTTTCAGTTTCAACAAACGTAATAATTAAACAAATGTAAGATTACTAATTTTCCTATTCTCCAAATCGTTATGTCACAAGTCAAGTCGTTTATTTGCTAGGCAATAATTAACAGCGAGAATTTTATTTAGCTACAATCTGATGAAGGAATTACGCCTATCTCCTTACTTCTCATAATGGGAAATTATAAATTATTGAGATTTCTAAATATACGCTTCTGTCGAGTATCAAAGAGCTAAATTGTGACTTTTTTCTTCATAACTAGTTAACCTATTATGATAAAATAAAGGTGATGATGGTTTTGATCAAAATTACTATGTAGAAGAATCCTCAATGCATTGATATTTGGTTATATTCTTATTAATTAATCCATGGTATTCTTTTATCTGAATTTTTTTTTATAAAACTGATCATCATAATTGCATAATTATTATCAGACCTGGGCAAGCTTTCGGCCAGAATGAAAATTATAGGGAAGTGTGTACGCAAAATAATTTTTCTCGTAGAAAATTGATACATAATAGAGTACCAACAGAATTTTAACGGGGAACTCTAGCTAAAGGGGGTCTGCGAGAAGGATTCGGTTTAAACTCTGCCTAGGTGTGCTTAATTATTGATCTATCAATAACCCTCATTTAGTTATTCAGCTAGTACCCTAATGCCGAGATGGACCTGCTTGTGACCGATTTCTAATTGCTCTTTTCTCTTTTAGCTAAACAAATTGTCGCTTGTCTGCCTGTGTGAAAGAGCGAAAGAGTATGAAGCAGAGGAAATGAGAGAAGCGAAGGACGCGTTAATTCATTTGCTCCTTGTTTAATTTGCCCTCTCTGCTCAAAGTAAATCAACTAAGTTAGCCAAAAATGGGTGGCGCAGTCCATGTCCAACAAGGGAAGTTGAAACCTCATTGCATTTATTCTGCATAATTCCTTTTCTCTCTCTATTTGTAGCTTTTTGATATTCGAATAATTGGTTTCTGAAGCAATTCTCATTGTCTTTCATAGCTCATTGTGATATTTCTGGCATTTTGTCAAGCTTCTTTCCTAGTCCTCGAGCAGTAAGAGTACAAAATCATTTGCTCTATTATGAAATCGTTTCATTTAGAAAGAGGAATTACGCAGTTTACTGTAACTTAACAAATTGCATAATCGAATTAATTGCTTTAAAGCTTCACCACTCTGTTGCAATAATTCAAAGACATTATTGTTGATACCGAAATCAGGGAGGTCGAAAATGAGGTGAGAAAGAATGATCTTAGGTCAGTCCTCTCCTTTTCGCGTGTTATTTCTCCATTTTCTAACCACTAAAAATAAACTGCACCACTTTGCACGCACACGCCTCCCAGATTTGGGCATCAACAATAGCGTATTATTTATAATTTTTGTGAGAATGTAATACTGTGGCGCTATTTTAACAATTAGTTGATTTTGCCAACAATACTTTCTGATCATACATTATTCTAACCTAAAACTCGCACAACATAATTTTGGAGATATGCTCTTTATGCCCCCCTCAGCCCTTCCATATTGCCATAGCCGTGCCTTTCCAAGGAGTTGGCCAATCTCATCTCTGATTCTCTCTGCTCTCTTGCAATCCCTCCATCTATCAGCTCATTAATTCGATTAGGTTCTCAATTAGAAGACAACTTTCCTTACATCTTTCTTCTATTCTCTTACTTCACTTACTCATTCTCTGCTTCTTTTCCCTTCGCTATCTCACTTCCTTGGAGTTTTGACGTTCGACTCAAAATTTTCCTTTTAATTTTTGTATTCCTAATCTGTTTTACCGCTGATTAATTTACCTTATCGACGTATCTAAGAACTTACTTTTAGGCAGAATTGTAACAATGAATTTAAGAACAATTAGTGAAGATGCGTTTCCGTTCTTTAACTCTCATTATAATACAATTAGGGTTGTTTATTGCAGCATTCATAGTTAAGTCGATTATTAGCTGATGAATTGGTGATAATTTGCATGCATAAAGATAGAAAATTAATTAATCAAATTACGAACTAGATTTTTATAGAGGAAGCAGGAATCCAAAAGCATTGACATAAGAGGAAAGGAAGAGAAAGGAACAATCTTGCCATTTTTTGCATAGTTGCTTCGCATTCCCATACTCTCTTCAGGTTCATAATTCAATTATTTTTAAGTCCTAGGTTAAGGTAAGAGACTCTTCTAGTTAGCGATCACTTAAAAGTACTAATGGGAATTCGACATCCATTATTTCGACATCTCATTAAACGTGTTTTTCAACTTAACTGTTAATTGAAGACGATTTTCAAAGAATATCTTGCAGGATATATTCGTAGAATTACATGATGCCAGTTCTAAGATAGGAATGAAAAATCATAATTGGGAATTAAAAATTGTTAGCATAAGAAATTATACCAAATCATGCAGAGTTTGTTCATATAACACATTATTCCAAACAAATTCAAATGAAAAGCTTTCGTTGGAGGTAAAATTTTGAAATCTTCTAGTGCAATAATCAGAGTTTCTTCTAGATGAGTGAAATTAAAAGGGATTAACAGTATGAAAGCTTAAGGAAGAAGTAAGAAGGCTAATGGGAAAGTGGAGTGGTTTGTGATATTCTTTCTGACAGAGATAATCTCCTACCGCATTAGAGTTGCATTGTTTTGAGTGATTTTGTAGATTTCGGATTTGATTTTATCTCTCCATTCTCGCTAATTTCTTCATTATTTCGCTTCATTTGTCGTTTTCCATTTCATAAGCTATAAGCCGAATATGAGCGACAGCTGTTTGCTTCTGATTTGGGTTCAAAAAGTGACAGACTGATTGCAAATCAAGAAACATCTTGTTAAGGAAAGTATGAATGGATGTGAAGAGATAAGGTGCATTGCTGAAGATATGCTATTGATTTTAATAGTTTTTTTGTTCAATATGCGGACTGGCCGGTGGTAATTTGAATAAGCTGGTTGAGTAGCACATTGAAAAATGAATAGGAAGAGGATAGAGATTAGGCTAGATAGGGATAAATCTGTATCAAAATGCGCAGCTCGAATTTCTGATCACCTTGGTACTAAACTTACACCTTAAACCTACTCTCTTCATATCCATCTTTTAGTTTTATTACCAAACCAGAGTATTCAAAACGTCATTTCAAGGATTCTTTTTTCTGGAAACTTCATTCAATTCATCGTTCATCAATTTGTAATGCTTACCCAGTGACATCATCAAGGATTTTGGCATAGAGTTAGAGATAGGTTGGAAATACATGACGCTGTTTCTAAGTGGTCAGCTCATCGAATAGGGTATTTTGATTTTTTAATCTACCTGATCCTATCGTCTGTTTCCTCCTAAAGTGGCTGTTTCCAAAAATTCGCGAATTTAGGAAAATTTAAATACATCTCCAAAGCGCATAATCTGATGACAAATTTCTGTCGTTTCCATATTTTCATTCCTTCGGGGCAGTCGAATTCTTCATTTCTTCTCTAAAATTTTCAACTTTTTGTAAGATGGGGATTTGAATTTTGAAGGGAAGATGGATAATTCGGATGATCCGAAGAGTAAAGAAATAAAAATGACATATTTGC
This sequence comes from Diploscapter pachys, assembly GCA_002287525.1. NCBI lineage: Eukaryota > Metazoa > Nematoda > Chromadorea > Rhabditida > Rhabditidae > Diploscapter > Diploscapter pachys. The sequence continues at coordinate 173,950 of LIAE01006596.1, read as the reverse complement.
AGTCAGTTTGTGCGCATTAATGATATATTCAAAATTTTCACGAATTCGCAATTTTTTCGTGAACGATAGCTTCAGGTGAAACACAGTTACTGAGCCCATCCTTGTCATGACAGTAAATGTTTTTTTTTAATAGATGAACGATAAACCGGATGAACTTTATAAGGAGTCAATTTCAAGACTCACTATCTAATTTCTAACGCTGCTAACAACTAAACATCGATTTTCATGGTATGTTAGTTTAAGCATAGTATGATAAAACCTGTTGCATAGAAATTATTCAACCTAATCATCTGTAATCATGAGTTGGTCATCCATAATTAACCTTTCTTGTTCTTCCAAGTCAAAATTTTCCTAATTATGTAAGAAGTTGGCTAGTTTCGCGAGGTCCGTCGATTTGTGCAGCTGCATCCCATGTCCTATCGAAGAAGCTGAAGCAGATGATGATTACCCATTGGCCATTGCAGTCATTGCAGTGTTAATCAAATCAAGTCAGCTCAGCTCAGCTCAGAAGCAGAGCAGGCAGACTTCATCTCCTCAACAAGAGTCCTCCCTTAACTTGAAGCATCGCATCTCAGCAGCTCATTCCCCAATTGCCTAATTCAGATGAATTTCTACTTCGAATCTCAAGCCGAATAGCCTAGTGGCTCTTTTCTTTCATCTGTCTTCTCTATTCCCTCCCTGCGCGCATGTCTAAACTAACTAATCAAAACAATTGGACCTGCTTTCCACTCATCCACTCATCATCTCATTATCCAATCAGCTTCCCTATCCCCCTCCACGTCCCACATCCAATCTAAGTCTTCCATCTTCCAGACCAGAGCCAACCACACATATCGCCTAATTTATTTTTAGTCGAATTGAGCATACAGTGGCGGCACTCGAAAGTTTGGAGCAATGCATGATTCTTTCTCTGCCTTAAAAAGTTCGTTATCATGAAGCAATCTGAATGGAACCTGTAGGACTAGTTCTATCCAATGTTATCTCCAGTTGTGAACAATTTCAGAAGAATTGGCTCATTAAATACATAAGCGTAGAATGTCTAAAATCGTGCAATGTTCCAAACTTTTGTGCGCCACTGTACATTACACATCGATACTGTTGATCGGAAGAGTAAGAGCTTCAACTTCGTAAAATTTTTACATCGATTTCCATATTGTACTTTTTTAATAGAAATTTCGATTTTGATAAATTTTATTCCAAAATTTCATGCACCTCGTCTTAATGGATCAGCTCTTATTGCTAGACCTATAGTAATTCTGAGGTCATAGTATAAAGTAGACTAGAGAATTTCACTCATTTCTACGAATTGTACAATCGTCTTTTTCCTAAATTCAGCCCGAATTCGTTTGCACTATTTGAGCATTTGAGTTGATTATTAAGTTGCGCAATCGGAGATTTGTGCAGTTAAAAGGGAAATGGCTAGGGGCAAAGGAGATGAGGGGAAGATGAATGAAATGAAAGATGAAGGGGAGCTGAAGGCTGAAGTTGAGAGAGGAGAGAGATGACTTCTTCACTTGTTCACTTATGCAATCAGTCCAATTGTGCAATTTAGGCAGAGAAGACTAGACAGAGACAGAGACAGGCAGAGAGACAGACAGGCAACTCCCCGAGTCCCTCGGAGACTCAGAGATGAGTCGATCATCATCAAATTAGCACGTGTAATTCCATTTTAGACTACTGTAAAATCGCCCCTACTTCTCAAATAAGTCCTCACTTGTTCTGCGAATTCGACAAAGACAGGGCTCATGAATGGCATAGCCTATCGCTGTAATGTTTTGGAAAACGTATTTGTTACATTTCATATCATTGATCAGCATTTTTACATGAAAATTTCGATGAAATGACAAACATTGCTGTTTGATTTATTGATTATCACTCTGTTCGTGTCTGTATCTTGGCGCAACATCAACTTCAAAGAATCTAGCAGAACTCATGAAGAACAGTTTCCCAGTCATTTTTCCTGTCTAATGCCATTTTTCTATCATTCAAATCTGCAAATCTGCTCGCAGCTAATGTCATAATGTCATTGCGTTTTTTCAATTAGGCAATTGCTATTTTACGATCATCTTTCGATTCATTAAATTTTTCATGTAGAATTGTCTTCGGCATTCTATTCATGTCCTTTTCAGCAAGGTCAGAGCTTTGGGGACGCAAAATTTTACGTACATTTCCGATTTTATAACAGATTACGCAATGATTCCATAACTCTTTGCTCTTTGAATTATGAATATCTGAAATCAAAATTAAAGCTATTCTCTTCGAAACTATTGCTGAAAATTGTGAGCAAATGACAATCGATAGAGTATCCTTCTATTGATAAAATATTCCCTAATGTTCACATCAATATGCATTTTTTTGTCAATTATTCTATTGCACTTTATAATATTCTCTGCTTTGCGCACAGTGGCAGAGTCGTCTCCATCGTTTTCTCCCTTCATTCCTTCTAATTGGCTGAATTCATTCTGTCGAGTCCTTCATTTTGCACAGTCTCTTTCTCCTCCTTTCTTCTTGTTCTTTTATTTTCCCAAATAAGGAAATTGCATATAAAGAGAGAATTCGTTGTGTGAAGACAGACTCGAGTCGTTAATTGCATTAATCAGCGGCCAAGTTCGCGGGAGGAGACAAGACAATCCTTTGCGCCGTGCAGTACGACAGTTCTCCATTTCTTTATAGAGCTGTAAACAACGTTCTTCACGAATCGCAAGAGTATTTCAATTTTTCTAACATCAGGTATCTTCTTTTCCTATTTAGTATTATATAGATGATCCTCACTTAAATTTGTGGGAAAACCCAGTTCATCATTGATTACATTTTCACTGGGAGAGTTAACCAGGTGTTAAATCTAAAATTGACAGACTTTTCGCCGTAAGAGTATTCCGTGATGCTAATCACGGATGTGAAGTCAGAGTGTGCCTGATTGAACCCGTCCGTGCAGGAAATCTCGAAAACCGTCTTACTCCATAAATAAGTAATGTATGCAAGCTTCTAATATAAATGTTGCATTACCCAAAACGGTTTTCGGGATTTCCTGCCCTAACAAATTCAATCGAGCATTTTCTGACTTCAGACTCGTGATTAGCTTCACGAATGCCGCCTAGTGAAAAATCAGTCGATTTGATGGTTAACACATGAAAAACTCTTAATCATACCTAAATTTATCCCTATCTTTTACAGGAATAGTGAGATTAATGAATGCCTGACAGAATGTTGCCTTTGTCTTTAGTTCATAAAAGTTGGATCAAAAGTCTGGGCTCTTTCACAGATAACTTCTATTAAAATTCTAAACTGCAAAATATGGCACATTGACAGACAATGTGGTGATATTATACTGTTGATAGGTTCTAGCCTAGAGAATGTAAAATGCGAGTTTCCAGATTCTTTTTATTATTTTAGAAGGGAATTTAAAAGATATTCCTAGCTGCTCAGCTTTTTGGCGCATCCTGCGTTTCATCCACCCGCAATAATTAGCTTTTCATCGTGTCAATATTATGAACCGTCACTTTATTCTCATGGTTTCCGAATTTCTGACCTTCTATTCAAAGTTTCGGCGAATTGATTGGATAGTTTTTATTGGTGGCTTACAACGCATTCACGCCTCACTGGAAGCTTGATTTACTTGTTGATTTGGGAGAGGAGAGCAAGAAAAGGGGAATGAAGAGAGGGCAGAGAAGACAGGGGAATTATCATTGGAACATTTTGGAAGAAGAGAGGATAGGTGACGAGAGGAAATGAAACCAAATGAACTGAAAGCGACATTGACACTTCTATTCGAAAGAAATGTAGATTTTATGGGAAAAGCAGGGAGGCTGAAATTGTTAAAATATAAGGGATTATAAACAGATTTTATAGATTACACTTATCGCACTTATTGAAATTTTCCGTGCGGTAATTTTATCTTCCTTGTCCAAGTGCATAAAAAAAACCCCGATTACGGAAATGCAAAAGGTGCAATGAAGCGGGCCACTTTGACTTAGCGACATGATCCAGGCACAAAGCGAGCTTATCCCCCAGCCTAATTACAATATTCCTCATCCTTCAGTTTACTCTGTAAGTTGGACTAGCTCGGTTTTTCGGCAGGAATTATGAGGAGATTTCAAAGAATATGCAATTCTATGTAATATAAGTCGCTGTAGTTGCTGAGTTACCTCATAGACATACAGTGGCGGCCAAAAGTATGGAACCAAACATTAATATTGATAGAGTGCTCGGTTTACCAATTTATAGTGATCGGATCGGGCTGAAAGTTGCTAAATATTCATGGTTTATGTGGCCCAACATGTGTATAAAATTTTATCTGAATCCGACCACTATAAGTTGGTGAACCGAGCACTATCAATATTCACATTCGATTCATATTTTGATCATCACTGTAAGTGGAATGTGTTAGTCTTTGGAAGTTCATGGTGAAATGAGATTAGATTCGAGCGCAACTTTGACTATAAGTAATCTCCATTTCTGCAACCGAGAATGATAGATCAACAAGGCGATTTACATGCAAAATTTACTCCTTTATCTGCATTTTCTGATAATTTACCAAAATAATGGATTATTAGAGCGGCAAATAGAAACGTTCCCCTCGTTTTTTGTTTTAATCCGCTTTTTTGGGTGTTCTTTTGCGAAGATCAAATTTGTTATTTGAACTTTTTTACGTTCAAGATTATTTCGTTTCAACTGCGATCTCTGAATCTTCTTTCACGAATATCCTATTGCAAAAATCTTCTTTGTAAGCCTTTGTTTCACGAAGAAATAATATTTATGAAATAAATCAAAGTTTCCCACACAAATTTGACACATGGTAGTACATTGTTTTGCCGAAAAAAGTGAACATGCCTAAATTATCTGCACTTTTTCGATCTTTGATATGCACATAGGTGGTTTTTAGTCAGTCTGTACAGCCTTTTTTCAGATTTTCTTCTCAGATCATCAATTTTACTACTTGTTGAAATGCATATAATTTTGCTCAAATTATATGCGTGCGAATTCTATTTTGGCCAAGTTTGGTTCAGCCCCAATTTTGTCTGCTCTGCTTCAGCTTCATTTGGGCCATTTTAGCAAATGTTATGAATGTTCTTCCACCTGATCGCTTTCCCCGCACCTCGGACCTCTAATTCCAATTCCAACTCTTCTCATTTCTCTCCCCTTCCTTCATTCCATGTAATATGCGAGTTTGAAGCGCAGCTTTCGTGTCTCAATTTATGTCCCAGGTTGGTGTTTCTTCTCTCTCGTTCATTTCCTGCACTATTTCTACATTGTCTGTCAGTTTGCAGCTCATTTCTCTCGCTCTAGCAAATTAGGCGTGCACTGCACAGACACCGGCCGGCTGCACATAATTTCACACTCACATTGCCTAACTGGCAAACGTATTCACAGGCGACGTAATGTGCATTGGCAGAGAATTAGAGGGGGCTCATAAGAAACAGCTACAGTATGACTAGATGAAGAAGAGAGACCAATAATTAGACATCATTAACAACGAGACAATTTATTGACCTATCTACTCTGGCACAGATTCTTCGTATCGAAAATCATCTTTGAATAAGTGATTTATTCTAAACGAGAGATCAAGGATTCTCATAGGTACCAAAATTGTAAATTTACTATTCAATTTTTCAAAATCCGTACCTATATCTTATTTGCCAAATATCTTTATTTGTGAATTTTATATTGTGATTTTTTCAATAATAGACAAGTGCAGTTTTAATACAACAATCATTTATCTATCGAATATCATGTAAGAGATTTCTACGCTGCTTTAGGGTTAACAGCAGATCTAGGGAAATATGCAGCCATAAGTCGAATCTATAACTGCCGTAGTATCTAACTTATGTCATGATAATAGGGTGTATCTGCTTCGGGAGTAGAGACGAGCTGACGAGAAGAGATCAATAGTAATAATAATAATATCATTCTGTCTTTTCATTCTTTATATAAGTTTCATTATCTAATCTAAGATAGTCTACACTAATTTTGACACAAGCGTAATTTCCTGTGTACTCTACTTGCTAATTTCGTAATTTGAGAGTTCAGAATACAACAGTGGGCATCCACTGTGTGAGATTCTTAGACATAGGGTAGCGGGCAAACTTTTGAAACAATCACGATTATGAGCTTTGTCTGCTAAATACTCAAATAGGGAAATCAATTTAGCTGAAAATATGTATTTGGTCCACTTAGCCGTAAATTCTGGTCAAATTTTAGAAAATTTGATTCACATACATTATATGGGTGTAGAAACTGAATCAGACATGCCCAAATTCGATTTTATGGGACGGGAACGAACGAGGATGGGTCGGCTTCTCACATTTTTTCATATCTGAACAAAAAATTGTTTAAAAATTTAAAAATTGGAACAGACCGGTACATTTTGGGGCGACGATGAGGATGTGTAGACCTTGGGCATGTCTAGGCTGAATTCCTAATCGTGATTGTTACACACTTTTGACCGCCACTGCAGCCCTTCAGGATGAAGAGCAATTGACCAAATGTCTTTTTTCTCATCTAATATTGTGAACTTTCACAATTTGTCATCTACATTGTGATACAATGGACATCATCAGCATTCTGTCTAATCTTCGAAAACATAGTCGTCAGCCCCTCTCTAGCAAGAACTATGCAGAAATTTGCACAATTTGAGAGTTGCCGAAATTCGTAGCACAAATTTACTCCGTGTGATAAGCGGCGAGGAATTTACTCGGGGTAATTGAATTGGCATTTCGGTTGATTACGGTAGTCTCTCCGAGAATTGCCTGTGGAAGTTAGCTGTTTTCCGTTCATCGAATTTGTCGGGGCGCGCAATTTTGCATCGCTCATTTCGCGTCTTCGCTAACATTTTTATCTGCCAAATGCTCGAATTCGAATTTCGAATTTGCTAAATTCGTCGTTGTCAGATTCTCCCTCCCTGCCTTTCTAGACTAACTCATGCCATGCAGTACTGCTTCTAGCTGCTCCTCAGCTTCTGACTGCTTATGTAATAAGCGGGGCAAATTCGCAAATTCGAATGAGCCGAGGGCCGAGGCGTCGCAACTCGCTTATACAATTTAGCGGTCTTCCGCTCAGCAATTTTGCGCATTATTTGCCCGCAGCCGGCTCGACTCGACCCTCGTTTGTGCCGAGTTATGATAATTTCGTGAATTTGTCGTCGGCCTGCAAATCCCTCTAACTCCATCCTGTTTTCCCTTTCTTTTTCTCTCTTCATAAGGCTCTCTTCTTCTTCTTCATAAAACTCCGCCCAACTTTGGAAATGCAACAGTAATTTCGAAGATCTGACTATACACAGATGATCAGAAATTTGACATACAGCAACTGAATTTTAAAAATTTTAGCCCTCTAAATTATTTATCAAATTTAATCTTTACAGAAGCAGATTGAAGCTTGCATGATTTTCTAATTTATGTCCATTATTTTGAATACCGTAATTCCGATTAATTACCTGTTATAATAGATTCAAATATTTTCTAAAATTATGCAAAATTTCTAAAAGTAATTTATTTTGAGTTCGATTTACATTTTGAAATTTCCTAAACCCTAACGTTATTGGTTGATCTTCATGATTTTCTGTCCGCCTGTACCTGTATTTTAATTATTCTTTGCTAGTCAGTCTCGAACTCCCATTTTGTCTCTCAATCATGTCTGCTCGCTTGTCATCTTCCCTCCTGAATTTGCCTTCTCAGCTACCAACAATTAGCTAATTCGGCTTCCTCAGCTTGATTGCATTAAATCCTGAGAGAGGCGAAGTAAGGGGACGTGGAAGAGAAAGAGACCAAATACGAAATCACACAATCCAAGGGCCTTCTAATTCCGCCTCCTTACTTCTTACTCTCCTACTCACTTCTTTCGCGAGTAATTTCCAAATTTCAATCCTCTAATAGAACCGAGGGGAATTTAGAAAGTCTGGAAATTAGATCCCTTTACTTTCTTACTCGTGTCTATTTTTAAACATCAATTTTTCACTTGAAATGTTATTTTTCGTAATTAAAATCGTAATTAGAAATTTCATTTGCAAAATTCGTTCTAATAATTTCCTACGTGTCTTTTTGCGGCTTCATTCGAGCATTCTGCATTCATTCAGCTAATATCCTGTCATTTCGGCCTTTCTCTTCATTTCTGCATTTTCATTGTCTTTCTTCCTCTTTCCTCTTAAATACCCTTCTCATTTCTTTTTCTAATGAGAGATGAGTAATTTTTATGCGAAATATATTTTCATTTCTAATAGCAACGCTTTGGCTCATGACTTGTTTAAATATTTTCACTAATTTTGTTCGACTCCTATACTTCGTCTGTGTAATTATTCCTTACGGTATCGTATCATTCTAATTTCTATTGATAATTGACTTTCAATGCTGTTGAATGATCTTCTGTGCGGAGTGTGCCAAAGTTAGTATACGATTTTAATATCAATATATTCTAATAAGAAAAGGCGTTAGTCTTAAGTTCGACATAGAAATTCAGTGTGTTCGATGTCAATTACTGAAATTATTAACTGTTTCATCATGTTTAGATGCAAATTTAGACACATATAATTCTAGATTGCAAATCAATTTAAAAAACTCTGTAAACAGTTCATAACAACCTTTATTAATTGAAAAAATACGCAAATATTTGTAAGTAAGAAATTATTCGATGGACAGTGCAGAAATCTTTCGATAATCGGTTATTATTTATCGGCATTTCAAAGCGCTATTTATCCTACAGCGTAATTTTCGCAGCCGGCTTAGTGCCGTATTTTGTGGAATTTACAAAATCTAAGCAGGAGGTTAAGCTCGACAGATCATGATTCGGGTGAATTAATCAGCTGAAGTTGGCTAATCGTCTTAATATCGAATTTCATTTTTTTCTAATGGAAAACGCGAGAAAAATCCTACTATTGCACATGTGAATTTCCAGTGGTTTCTGTGATTAAATTCACTTACGAAAATTATTATCATTTGGATATCTCAATATTTCAAACTGATTCTTGTATCTGCATGGCTATTTATCGCGTTAGTAGACATAATACTCGAGTTCTAGGTTAGGATTGAATTTGATTGAAGAACTGCATCATAATTCAAGAGTAATTTGAGGTGTGCTTCAAGCTTCAGCGGCCTGGGGGAATATAATTTGTCCGTTGGTGGGGGTTTCGGAATAACTGCCTCTTTTATTTTTGGTTCTCTCTGCAATTTGGGCTGCCTTACCTGAATGCTTCATGCTTCGAAATGGGGTAATCATAATGAATTGTCGATTGTCGTAGTTGGTTCCATGCCATTTCTGCTATTCCCTTCCATTTCAGCCATTTCGGCCGAATTATTACCAAATAAGGTTTGTCTATTCTGACGACCGCCCCTCTTCTCTCCCCCTTCCTGCTTCAATTCCTCCATTTTCCATTATTGCGTAATAATCATGTTTTGCTTATGAGTTCCAGCTTCCCTATCCTGAAAATTTAATCCCTTAATTTCGGAAATACTACCGTAATCCGATTGCAAAGCTCTTGTAAGTTGTACAAAATTCTTTCATCTTTCAATTTGCACGTGAAATTCACTACTGAAATTAGGATTTTAATACCTAAAACAATGTGAAACATGCTCATATTTTTCAAAGTCTGAAGACCGAAATGTTAAGGATAAATGCCGAAATGTCTTTAATCTGACTGCTTTTAATCTCGAGATATCGGATTGTCCATAACTATATGCGCTTATAATAAGCCAAATCACTTGTAGCATATCTAATGGAATCAGATATGCACCTTACTTTCTCCACTTCCCTATCAAATCCGCCAAATTCTTCATCCGATTTTCATATTTCTTACCGTAGACTTCTCGAATAACTTGTTAGCGAATGAGCCAAAACAATTGCTCGAAATCTGGCTCGTTTTTCATTGTTTTATTGGCAAAATTCGCACATTTTCATAATAAAATCAAAGTTGTCGTTATAATTCGGCATTTCGCCCGTGCTTTCCTGGCCCTGGTCTGGGAGCTAACAACTCATAAACTGTCCTTTTTGATTTGCATCGTAAAATGTGCATTTCTCATTTTGTCACTATTTCGTCTCCCTTTCCATTTTCTTCCACGTTTTTTGTGAAGTTGGATGAAATCTCAAAACATTACTAGAATAACGTGCCACCTGGAATAATTTCTACCGAAACGTGCAAAAATTCGGCTGAAAGCAAAGAGTTGGCGTAATCAAAAACGATGCCGCCGCTATGAAGTTTGGGAAATGAGAAAGAGCTTCTTGGAATGAATACGGTAATTGGAAAATTCAATCATATTCCTGACTAAATTGCATCGCCGTCATTATTACATTTCTCGAAGATTTGGAAAACTTGGAACTATTGCATTTGAGTTGGATGAATTCTCTTATTTCTCTTTCTTTGCATAAACATTGACTCGACTCTCAAGAAAACGTTAATTAATTGATACCACATGGTTTATTGGAACTAAGAGCTATAATAAAATTCCATCTCATTAGTTAAAACTTCCAACATCTCATTTTCCTATCTTTATCATTACGAATTATTTAGATTTTTCTTCGAAAATATTGTGTACTTCAATTTATCAATTTTTAAGTCTTATTTATAAATTTCATACCCCTTTCACTCCTTAAGCTTCAGCAGACCTTACTTATTTTAAATTTGTACGCTTAGGATTTTAAGGCGGTAGATTTAGTGACTAAGTCGATAGATAAGACACTGATCGGAACATCTGAAGAAATCTTGTGTTTGAACTTTTCTCTGCTAAATCTCATTAATCCTACTTTATTATTGACCAGGGATGTTTGCGGTGCGGTGCAGTAAATTTTGGCTACGGTGCGGTGCGGTGTGCGAAATTTCTTTGACCTTGCGGTGCGGTGTGCTATTTTACTGCACCGCCAACATCCCTGTTACTGACACAAAAAGTTTCAGATAAATTTGAATTGAAAATTCAAATATCTTGGGGAGAACCAATAATCTTCTCTTTACTAATATTTTTTACGATTTAGTAAAGCTTTGAACGAAAAATCTAAAAAGCTATTTCTAAAATATCTCTAAATGACTAATTTGTTTTAATTTCAATCAATTTTCTATTTCGTACGAAATTTATTCTGATTGTGATTAGTCAGGCATTAGTATGGAAAATTCGAGATTTTCGTGATATTTCTAATAGTGATGTTTATTAATTCTTTTATAGAGTGGACTAGAATTAATAATGAATTTTCATTTCGTCTCATCACAAACGAAGATAAAAGCCTAGCCGTTTTCAATATGCGCGATAGTCAAGATAACTTTTGCGTGGTACCGATCAACAGATCGATTAGTCATCGGATTGTTATGATCGCCAGAAAGCATTCATATCCTTCTAGCCCCACATTCATTCATTTTGCAATCCGAAATATCATGATATTAATTTTATCGTAAATTCCTATCTATTTTTATTCGGATGATTGAAGACCCAAATTTTGCATTTCAGGTGTTGACAATGATCGCTTGATGTCAGACATCGAAACGGGCTCTCGACTGGTTCTCATGCCTTTCGACAGTCCCAAGCAAATGGAACAGCAAAACGGTAATCAATTGTTTAAGATAGGAAACTTTTTATAGATTAGTCTAGAAATCGCAATTTGGAATTACAGGGTGCGCCAAATGTCTAGGTAGCTAAAGATATTTTAGAACAATTTCATACTAAATCAGGGCCGTGCGAAGTTCAAATGCTCTCAGTCTGGCCCGCAAAATACGGGTCGGATCGTTAGAACCCTGCACATCATTTCATTGAAGTTTCAAAGACACCTGTAAAATAAATACCAAAAATATGTAATCAGGAATGGGAAGAGTTTTCTGACCCTCTAAATAAAACTAATAAACAACAATGACATCATTCAGATTCTGATTCATCATCGCCTGCCCCAACAGATCCTTCGGAAATACTCCGATTACTGTCTGAGAGTGCCATCGCTGGATGCCGTAAGAAGAGAAGATATTCTCTTATCAAGTCAAAACTGGACAATTTTGTAGAAGACGAAGCAGTCCGAGCTCAATTCGAACGATGTCTGCCTTCCATCGGTCAGTTTGACGAGGCCGTCTCCAGCGGAATGGCCGGATTCGGACTCGAGGCAGCCATCGGCCAGCAGTCAATTCACATGCAGCCTGACTTTCTCGCTACCGGATTCAGTGCTATGAGGTTGCATTGTCAGAAGGACGAAGAATAGTTCAATCATCAGTACTTCAGGAACACTTCGAAAACGCTAAAATGTCCCAAATGCAATTGGCACTATAAGTATCAAGAAACATTGGAGATTCACATGAAGGAGAAGCACGCCGAAAATGAGGTCCCATTGAAGAACTGCGGAATGCTCAAGTCAATTATTTCTTTTAGATCAAGTGCATTTATTGTCTTGAAAATCGAGTGCATCCGAAATTGAGTCGAGGAGAAAGCTATAGTTGCGGATATAAACCGTACAGGTAGATCTGGTCGTTTTAATAATGGATGAAAATGACAATATTCAGATGCGAACTCTGCAAATACAGCACAACAACGAAGGGCAACCTGAGCATTCACATGCAGAGTGACAAGCATCTGCACGCTGTTCAGGACTTGCCTAATAGCATCGGTATGAATTACTGTGCGATTTTCTTTCGAAAAATTCCTATTTTTCAAATTATTTTAGCCGCGGCAGCGTCATTTCCATGTCCACCAACCTCTCGATCGCCAGTTCCTGATGGAGACGCTACATTTGTCTGCCTCGTTTGCGGATCATATTCAACCGATGATTCGAAAGAAATTCTCGAGCATGCTGAGAAAGTAATAAGCAAATGAAAGTAGAGCAAAGAAAATTCGAGATTCTGAAGAAATAATACACACCTATTTGTCAAAAATGATGAAATCCAAATATAAAACACAAGATGAAGATCGGCCCGGAAACTAAACTCTTCTAAACCTCAAAAATAACAATATTTTCGAATTTCAGGATCGATCCCGTCCTGCTCAAGGTGATCTATCAATGACAAATGGCTCATTCCGTTGCTTCCTCTGTCCTTATTCGACTGGACTCAAGGCGAATTTCCAACTGCATATGAGAACTGACAAGCATATTCAGAAAGTTCAAACGGTAAATTAATTCCTTCAAAGTTTTTGTGTTCGTTTTAGCGATACTATAAACCCACTAAGGGAACTTAAAATCGATTTTATCGATATCTTCCAAGAATATTACGTGCCTAAGCTTTTCTCGTTCTAAAGTCATGCTCACATTTGATAAATCAGCAATGTTTTCAATTAGTAATGTCACTGTGTCTATGTCTTTATTTCTGATTCATTCACATTTTGCTTTCTGGTGATTCGATTCGAAACTCGATATTTTCATTTGACAATCATCAATGAATGGGCTGCTTGGGAAAGGGAAAGGACGATTAGTCAGGAGATACTACAACTCTGCAACTCGACAACTGCAAATGACAAAAGGGAATGGGGAGGCGAAGTCAGTCTGTCTGGACTCTCTCCAATCCAAAAACTTCTTCTCGCATTCTTGCTCACAGCCAATTGCTTCTCCTATATTATGGGCTGTTGCTTTGCGATTGAAATTCGCTCTTTATGCATAATTCAGCGATACGATTTCTCTCTGTGCACAAAGACGGAAACAGACAGACAATGGCCTTCAAACACATAACACTTCGCACTACATTGCTGATTGTGCATTTCATTGGAATTCTCGAATTCCCCAATCAGCACTCGCAGACAGGCATACTGTATCCATCCATTGCTATAATTAGTCATCCAATGTAGGAATTCATCGATTTGCCGCGCGACAATTGCAGCTCTAATTCCTTTTTGATGGAATTCTAAAAGCAGCAGTAATGCAAACATGCATGCGTCTGCATGTCAGTCACAATCATCTGTTTATTTCCGGGATTTATCTGATTTCCCTTACAGGCAGATCTGACAGATCAATGCTTAGCCGCCATGCTTTAGCTCATCCCTTACTATTTGTGCAAACAGTCCCTCCCTTCTTTTTTATGTCCGGTCATCTCTTTTCTTCCCTTATTTCCCTTCTTTTATCGCCTTCTTTGAACGTCTGCAAATCTCTTTTTCATTGTTATGATTCGCGCATATTAACGAGAGAAGAATGACAGGCAAAGGAATCGAGAGGAAATGGAAATGATTCAGGAAATGATAGTTGTACACATTTGTATATCCCGATCTTCATACGATTTTTAGCAATTTTACAGATTTTAGATCTTTGAAATTGTTTACTCTAGATCAATCCTATTGGATTCCTAGTTGATGTGGTGCCTTTACGATGCTGAGAGTCAGTCATTCAGTCTTAGAGTCTCAGATCTGGTTACCTTGAGCCTTCTTCTTCTCTCATTGCTTTTCATTTAATCTGCCTTCTCCATTCTTTGCCATTTTCTATTTAACGCATTCATTATGCGATTAGGATTCTGTTTCTCTCTACTTCCCTCGTATTTTCCTCTTTCTCCGAGGTCACTTTCGTGAACAATCGGCACCTGTAAAACTCGTCTTCTCTCCTTCAGGCAAAGCCTCTTAATATTCATATTGATGAGTTGAGTTGTAGAGTCTAAGACCATTTTATAGTTTTCAAGTCAAAACAATTATCATCAAATTTAGATCAATTTGAATCTGGCTAATCAGACTAAAAAATATCAATTTCTGTAGCACCTTTCATATTTTTTCATTTCTCTTGCCAATATGAAGTCTCATTTGCTATTGGAAGTAAAAAGAAAAGAAATTTATGGGCGGAGCGATGAATGAGAATGAATGCGACGGAATTTGTGAGGCAAGGAAGGAAGCGAAGGGAAGGAAGAAGGAGGAGGGAGGAGTCGGCCAATCAACAGACATTAGGCAATGAGGAGAAGAGAAAGAAGCGAGCAGGAACTACCGATGAATTCACTTGGATACTCGATCATACTTCATTAATTATTCAATCAGCTAATTGGGATAATAATTAGCTCCTATATTAGGTTAATTATGCAAATTAATTTCAGGTGAACCACATTCGCGAAGGAACTACAGGCACTTCAGCCCTCTTTCGACTTTGCAATACGAAAAGCCCCTTCCAAATCTATTGCAGAGTCTGTCAGGAAGTGATCACTAGGTAAAAATTCACTTCGTCATTTAAAAGAAAAAAAACTATCTAAGATTTGAAGGTTGATAATGAATTAATGAACTATTTTGAAAATAACGCTTCAGTCTGCCCATAAATGATTTAGCTGAAACTGGGATTAAGTCAAAAATGATTTTCTGTAAAACTCGCAACTAAACCACTACCACTATTTGTAAAATTCACCAGTTATGTTCCTCTTATCTACGCTCCTTAATACAGAATTTTGGAAACTTTGCAAACATTTGTAGTGGTTTGCATGTGAATATTACAAGGTTCTTCAAAAATAACAAAATTTGTGGCAACATGTCATAATGTTACTATAAGAAATTGTTATTGAATAGATAGAGATCAAGTCTAGATAGGGAAGAGATTTTCTATGTAATTTTTAACTTATTATAAAAAATTTTGAGTTCCCAAAAGACTGTATTATATACCGACACCGTCTGTATTAGACACCGAATTTTAGGGTGAAAGAGTGTAGGCAAAAGGGAGAAATAAGATAAAGAGATGGTGTCTTTTACAAGCAGTGTCGGTCTTCCGACGGTGTATAATACAGGAGGTCTTTTCAAAATGCAAAATAATTTCATATTCATATTAGCACCAAAATAAGGATCGAAGATTCTGTAAGAATTGCTTAACCAAATCTAAAACAAAATGAACCATTTCAACCTAAATATTGTTCACGCTTTCATATAAAGCCAGCATTAGAATGTTTATTATTACTTGTATTAGGAGTAAAAATCACTGCAAATAATTTTTATATGTTCATTCATTTGCTCAATTCTGACTTCAGAAGATAAGATTCTTATAGGAGTTTGCTTACATACATGCGAGCGGTTAATTTCCGAATTTCAGAAACTAGTCGAATATTTTACGTATAATCCGAAAATCAGCTCAGCTTACGACAACAGGCTAGGCTAATCAGACTTTGAAATTCCGCAAAATAATAGCAATTTTTGAACTATCTAAAATCATATCTAGTATAAAATGATGATGATTTATCAAATACTCTACAAATTTCAATCAGAACTACTTTTCAAAGAGTATTTACAAATCTGCAAAGAGAACATGAGCTTGAACATTCATAAGCGACTTATGTAAAGTTATACTAAGAAAAACATCAATCTGATGAAGCGCTTAAAATGATTTTGTTTTTTTTTTTGAATGCACAAAATCTTAAACCATGCGACTATTTATGCTGAAATTTGTGAATTTTGACGAATTTTCCGAATTAGCCCCCTCGCTTACCGCGCTTAATTTAAAACTGTTATTGTCTACTAGCAAATAAGCCTATAAAAGAGTCTAGAAATACGCAAATTTGTCGATATCTAACTAATTCTGTTGACACTACGATTCGAAAACCAAACAACAGGAGAAATTAGGGGAATGCTCATTCAGTCTGCGTTCTTCTCGAGGGGCTCGGGGAGAAACGCGCAAACCCAGAGATTTGCTGATCTAAGACGAGAATCGAATGACTGGCGATAAGACCTCGGAATGCGATTTGCAATTGTAAAATCAGATACGAAATTAGAGGAAATTTAATTCCGTTCGTCACATTTTGGATAAATATTTTGAAACTCCGAAGAATCAAGAATTGGACTTTCGTACACAGCACAAGTAATCGGCATCAGCCGGTATCTGGTAGGGTATCGAGGGGAATCTCTTGGATTGTTTGAGATAATCTGGTTAATCGTTGACTCGTTCGGACTTACTCGGATCGGTTTATGTTGGCAGAAATATTGACGTAAAACACGGCTTAGCTAGTAGCAATTCAACAATTAGTCTGTATCTGCATTCCATTTATTCACTCAATCAGTCAGCCACTAATACAAGATGTTCAGCGGCTCATCTCTGCAAGAGCACTGCGATTCTGCCAGCCACCGGACTTCCCTCAGACAACCTGTTCTCCTGTTCGTCTGTCGTTTATGCAACTACGAAGCCGCTAACAAGCCGGATTGCATCAGTAAGTTCATTCAATTACTGCTGCTGTTATTACCGAGATAGTAAAATCATAGGTGATTTTTCATTGTAGAAATTCATGCTTCCAAGGTTTATGAGAGCTGTGTACCTTTTAACTTCTTCTTTCTGAATTTCTCATGTCCAAATCCTAATTTGGATTGTTGGAATAGGTCAGTCGGTTTAGTCTTTTGCTTCTTTGCCCGCTGCCTCTTTGCATATCCATCCTCATTGAGACTGTCCTTAGTCGCAGCCTCCAGCAAACTGTCTGCCCTTCCCTTTGCACCCTGCACTCTTAGCCTCTCGTTCTCATTAACATAAAATCGTAAATAAAAGACTTTCTCTCGATCAATCAAACAAATCCTCCTTTATTTGGATTCTCTCCATTCCTCCACTTCATCTATGAACTTGTCCTTTCTTGCTTGATTTGTCAAAAATTGCAATAATTTCAATCGACTTTTAGAATGTTCGCGCGTTAAAGTTAGCAAGAAAATACATGAGAGCAGCATTATTGCGAACAAACGATCAAACGCCGTGCACTTTTGAAGTACTGAAATTAGTGTGTTGTTGGCAGAAGAACTGTCGAAGATTCAATGCTTCAAATAACGATTTTGACAACAAATTGAAAATCCGACGTGCACATTTTTCATTCGATTCTGTGCACCATTAACTTTGTCTCAATATGCCGATTTTGAAAATAATATCTTTGTTATTGCCAAAATCATTAAATGATGATTACGCGATACCCAATCTCTGCAGGAAACTGCGATATTTTAAACGAAATTTAAAATTTCCCCTAATTTTAGTTCGCAATGAAATCTATAAATTAGACCTTATTTGATCGTGCTCATTTTTGGTGCTTAATTTGGACGACGCTATTAAGCAAAGGCAATAGTCATTACGAGGGTGAAAGTCCTTGAAATTTAGGTTTAAAGAGGCAAATAATAATGACTGGTTGATTCGCTGCCCATTCGCATTCGATTCATTTTCATTTCATTGCATTTCGACCGCTAATTTGCCCCCTTTGCATTTTCCTCAGCCAATTTGAACCTTGCTTATTTCACTGAATGAATTTTTATGTAGTTTTGATTGCAGATTTTATAAACTGAAGGTCATCTGCGAAACGTAAATCTATCAAAATGCATAAAAAAGCGACATCATTTCGTTGTAAGTTGGTTGATTTGTCCGCAGGCGCCACTTTTTCCTTGTTCTTCTTCGTGATTTGTGTAGTTTTGCGTATTCGACTGATTGCGACCTCAGGTTCTTTTCATTTCTTCATTCGTCCATTCATTGTCATATTCATTCACTTCAGTCATTTAGTTTTATAGTTATTTGCAGTTGAGTCTCCTCCTTCTAGTTCATTTCTTCTAATATCATCCCCAATTCATTCCAGTTACTTCACGCCTGATCAATTTCACATTCATCAGCTACCGTATCTCTCGCAAAATGTTGATTAACGAAGCATACTGTAGCTAGAAGTGAGAAATGAGTGAAATCTATTTGCACTCATTCATTATTGTGTGTGTGTGATAGCGATGCATTATTTCCTTCATTCGTTGTATAGATTCCTCAACTTTATTTGATAAGGATCACATCAAATTGTCTTCCCTCAACTCTTCCATTTCTGGCTCTGCTTTTATGTGTTTGATTGAGGCTTAATTTTGCTCGATCTAGTCATTGTGAGGGATACGGTGAGAAGGTGAGAAAATAGACGACAGATAGACAGAGTCATCAACAAATTCATCGCCTCATTCGCTGCGAGCTGCTTGCCTCTCCCTTCTCTTTCACAGTTCAAATAATGTTGACTCAGCTTTTGATGCAAAGTGCGATTGGAAAGAAAATGGGAAGGAATGAAGAATGAAGAGAAATAAGGAGAAATTGACAATACAGGGAAATAAGGGAATTTGAAGGAATCGAATCGAACAGAGCTGTGGGAGAATTCGGGGAATGAAGGAGAAAATCGTGCAGCACAATGCAATCGACAAAGCGAGCAAGAATCTCATTCCTTTTTTCTTGTCAAAGCAATCAGGTTCAGCTTTTATTATCACTGTATAATCGAAGATCAGCAGTCTTTCCGAGATTTCATGAAATACTGTCGCGGTAATATATTTATTAGTGACAATTTTGGAAAGTTTTTCTTTGGCACTTTTACAAAAGTCAAATTTCAGCTCACATGACGTGTCACGAGCCGTCGACCTGGCCGATGAGCACCCATTCGAACAGTCAATCAGGTAATTCAACAGAATAATTCACTCCCCCTCCCTATCTTCATTCACTTTCGCTTCATTCCAATTGTCAACTCGTTTGTGACCAATCTCAGCCTGCATTTGCATTGTCTGACTCTTCCTCCCCGCCAAATTAGCTTCTTCAAATGTCTTCATTTCTGCCTCTGCCTTCACTTCGGCACTTTGGATCTGCCTCATTCCAGCATGCTGCTTGGTTGGCGACTTTACTCTTTGTCTCTCCTTTCCCTGTCCGTCTTTCTCGAATCTGCCTTCTATTTCTCTCATCGCAGTCAAATCTCTGAGGCCCAATATGATGAATCGGCTTCATTGCCTATTGCCTAATTCGAGCCTTGCTCGAGGCTGTGCAGTTTGCAACGCTGTCTGCTAGAAGCAGGCATAAGCTGGACAGAAGGGCTGAGGTTTAAACGTCCATTTCATTTCATTTGCCTAATAAGCCCTGCCCTGCTATTTCCTGATCCCTCATCCGATTCTGAGCTAATCACCCCTTTTCTTATCAGCTTTATCATCCATCTTTCCATCCCACAACCACCAAATCAGCTTTCAGTCGTTCAATAATCAACCAGAACAACTTGTTCGAGATCCCTCATTCCCCCCGCAAAATCAAAACCTTTTAACATTTCTCATTAGAATTAGAAGATTTCTACTAAAGCTCAATTTCTGAACTTCCAAAATTTATCTGACTTTCGGAGCTTATCTTCTAATAACCTATTGACTAACTTGGGATATCTTTAACAGCGCAAAGATCGAATTAAAAGAGGAACAAAATGCAAGCATTTATCAAAACAGCTTGATAGAAATATGTAATTTTGCAAAATTTCAAACTTTCGCTAGAAATTCGGTATGGCTAGTCCAATGATTTTTGTAAGCGAGAAGAGTAGCCCAAATATGGATGTTGTTGGTTTACTATTTAAGCTGCGTGAACTTACGCAAATTCTCCCGAAACAAGTTTCATGATCATCATTTACAGTATGACTTCAATTTGCGATGATTATGTTTGATTCTCCCGATTAACTATGGCCGAGTCCATTCATTGCAACTCGATTCCGAATTCCCAGC
>LIAE01006596.1:59606-133494 GCA_002287525.1 Diploscapter pachys | reverse complement strand
TGATTGTGAATCATTTTCACAATTCTATTCATTTTTGAGTACGATAATTGATGAAAACGATCTATAAAGCTATTTTAAGTAACTATGTGCATGTTTGTCTATAGAAAATTATGCTACTTTCATTTATGACATAGAATTTTAAGTTTCAATGATTTCATCGCAATTCGGTGTGCTTCATTTGATGTGCAAAGAATTATTCGAATTGTTAATTGGCTAAAATTATTATTTCTATAAAATATAGTATTTCAATAAATGTTTCAGATGTAAATGTTTATTTTAATGCGTTAAAATTGATCTGTTTTCAAAGGTATTCCGCACGCATGGGAACGCGATGCGTTTCGCACTTCTCCTTTTCGCGAAGGGCACAGTCAACAGTTTTTGTCATTTACAATGGAGTATAATTGAAGTTCGAATGATCGTATCGTGACAAATTCAAAGCCATCATTAGAGCAACAATTATGCATGTTTACGATGAACACAGAAAATGATGAGACTTCGATGTTTACAGACTACCGATATTATACCGTATCACGATATTTTTCATAGTTGCAAGACTCATAAAAAATGACAAAACTAATTTGTGCATGGAATTACTGTTCTAAAATTCACATGATGGGTAGGAATGCTGACGGTGCAGTAAGATGGCACACCGCAACCCAATGAAAATCAACCGCACCATAAACAACCCTGATGATGAGTTATGCACGATTACACCACATGATCTAATTTCTAAACTAATTAATTTTCTGAACTGACAAACAAATCTTAACGCAGATGCAATTTTTAATTATCTGAAAAGTCTATCTTCTAATCTCGCACCTTTTGCAACTTTGATATACAAATTTAATAAAGTTCTGCAAGACATAGGGCGGGGCATAATTGGAGTGTTGAAACTGAAATTAGACTAAATTATAAGTTAGACGAGTCTTATAAATACAAAGCTGATTGCCTAAGCAACGTCTTGCACTGTTATTCGACCCATTTCAAGTTTTGTCATTTTTGTTTCGAAAGCGCTACCCTTTCTAAATCGTACTGTATGAGATCATTTTCTAAAATTGTTATTCTACAGATTTATTATTATCATTAGGGAAATAATTCGCAGAATCGAATGTCTTGGTGCGATAGACCTGCGCCTTATGCAAAGAATTATGATTTTTGTGAAGGTGAATTAATTTTCAGTTTACTTATTCTTACATACTATTCTGCATTGTTTTTCTTTTTATAAACCTCGGTAAAGATTTACTATTTCAGAATTGTTAACATCAAATACATTATTTTACAAATTCATAATTGCATGGAAAACTATCATACTTCATGGAGATAAATTTAATATGATAGGTTAGGTTAAATAGTTTTATATTGATATTATCTTCACAAAATAAATTCATCTAGAGTTTCAAATTGCGGCAATTTTCTATAACATCTTATTAATACCGATGTTTATGGGCATATTCATGATGTATCGGTTATTTCGAAAACGTGGAAATTTTTCACAATTCGAAAAAGTAATAGTCATCTTACTCATTCTAAATATACTCTATTTTATCTGTTCATTAATAATTGTAAGTTTTATACTATTATTATTTTTATGATGCAATTTTCAATATATGCATTGAAGCATGATAATATTTTAGCTTTCGTTGATGATCTATAATCAAATTTGGGACTTTTGCTGCCAAGATAATAACGCATACGGGGTAAGATAATTTAAAATTTAGCCACGTGTATCAATCAATATTTATCTACAGTTTAAACGAATCGTTTAAAATATCATCTGCATTGCTACAAAAAAAAAGTCGACATTTTGTGAAATAGTATGGATTGTATTATTGTAGTTTTCCATACATTATTTCGCCATAATGTCTCGACTTTTCTGTCGCAACTTTTCCAAATAACGATAAAATACCACTTTATTTAAAACTTATTTAACATATAAAGTTGACTTAAATCTAATATAGTCAAAATTTTGCATTGACAGCTGACAAATGTAATTGTAGATATTATTGCGTGATTTATTTGGTATTCTTCAAGAGACATGGTTAAGGATGTCCATAATATTCGTTTCGACTGAAATTACGATATATCGAGCTAGGGCATTTTCACTGTTAGAAATTCTTCCACATGAGTATTTCAGTTTTGATACAAAATGGTTCAATTTAGTTGCCGTAACGAAAAAATAACTCAGCTATTTGCCATTATATTTTGGATATTGGCCGGATTTCATATTATTTTTGGCTGTATCGGCGGACTAATTAATTTTGCAATTTACTGGTTGAACGAATATCACATTGTTGATATTTTTGATATACAATTATATGTAATGGCTCTTCGTCAATGGGTTGTAAGTTAAACGAATATTATCAAAATAAAAACTATTAATGTCAATTATGTAGATAATTTTTAGAAGTTTTACACTACGATATTTCCGATCATAGCAAATTTTGCTCAGACGATAATTAGCATTGCCGCGTTTATTTACCTAAAGCGGTGTTTTGATTCGTATGGCAATCTGAGTCCAAGTGCAAGAAACTCTGAACGACACTTAAATCGATGGCTAATGGTGCATGTAAGTTAGCCCGGTCAATGTTGCATCATATTATGTTGAAAATGAATATGTATAACGTTTAGATCTTATGCGAAGTGGTAGCAAGTGATTTAATTATTGTTCAACTATATCGTATTTGCATTGACTTAGAGGAGAAAATAGGTAGGATGTTCTCTTAATCTTTTAACTTCGATATCTTAAACATCCTATGCAAAATGAATTACCTTTTCGTTGTAACAATTTTTCCATGTGTAATAAGTCTATTAGGAGGACGAATCTGTGTAAGTAATTGATTTCTCAAACTTGGTTAATGCACCAAATCACACATTCGTTTATATTTATAACCAATCTCTGGTTTAAATGCCGAGATTCGTTACAGCGAGTACGAAATGACTTATTCAAAACAATTTTAATGAGATTTATAATTCCTAAGCTATTTTATCCCCTTGTATAAGTCATAGCATAATGTCTCTTTGCTTATTTACAAACGGAAAAAGTAAAGAGATTCGATATATTTTAAAACGCTCTTACCCAAAAGAATGATGGTATCGAAGAATTTTTTAAACAACGAAAATTGTTCACGATTTAACGAAAAGTAGCATAAATTACCCAGCTTCATAGCTTCAAAGTTAGATATTTGAGAAAACTTACTAGAATATTTTAGATACATGTTTGGGTGATGATGCACCTTGGTTAAACGATGTGACATATTATATAATCGTAAGCATTGTTAATAACAAATTTTTATATTAACTAACAAAAAAATAGGAAGGCCTGTTTTGCCAACATATATCCTGAAAATATGCGCCGAGAAATCCTAGAGGAACGTTCTAAATAGTGAATCCTTCGACCTTACCGTTATTTACATAAATGATAATAATTTTTGCGTCGGGTAGGAGGCACATGAATGTTACTTTGAATTTTTGAGAATAGAACTCGACTAATCTTGCTTGAAGGAGTCAAAATACCCCTTTCGCGTTATGTGCTTAGAAAGAGAAACTGTAAAATTAGGAATTGTTTTCTTAATAAACCTTGAGCAGTATACTTCTCTAACATAAGAATGTACCCACACTAGAATAGGTTAAACTTTCTACCAAAAAACATTTAAAAAAAAAAACTTTCAGGCAATTGCTAACTTTATATACGTAAATGGACCATGCCTCCAAATAATTACCCTGTTTTTCTTAGTGAGAGGATTGATCAAGGTAGTTTATGTGCATATGCATGTCAAAGAAAAAAGGGACAATTTTAGAAGAGCAACATTACTACATCATCGACTAAGAAAGAATCAGTAAAAGTTATTAAAGTTACACCTCACCGTCCAAAGCAACTGAACGCGAGTAGTATTTTCTCATCATGAGTCAAAAGACTGATCTGAAATTATGGTAAAGTGTGAAAAGACGTTCTATATGTATAGGCAAAGTTTATACAGCTCACGACTCCTTACAATTACTTTTTTTTACTTGAACCGATTTATTCATTTTACCTTATCAATTCGAACGTATTTCGAAAAATTGTTCTAACTTGTCGAATGTTCAATAAAAACATTGCTTATTCATTCTGTTCGAAGATAGTTGATATCAGAGTGTAGCATCTTGTCTTGTAAGATAGAATTCATACATTACTGGTGTCAGAATACAGTCTATGTACACCAATTATCCTATTAAAATCATCTTGTGAGTATCTGAAAATTCGTCATTTTTCGTATATTAGTCGATTTCAAATATCAATTCATTCATTTGCTAGTAAAAATTATTTTTAACTTGAATTTTTTTTTGTTTTACGTTTCTGCATTTGTATAAATGATCTTTAGAATATAAAATATCAGCTCATATGATATGCTGTGAAAAAACACTGCTTTTTCATAAATAATAAATATGTCTGTAAATCTAAACACGGAATAACAATTATAGACTTCTCTTTAGTGAATATTTCAAATGGCTACCAAATAATTGCATATTAATTGAATGTCAAATCGTACCTTTCACTTATTAAAGATTTGATTGATAAAGGGTAAAATTATTGTTACCTTCAGTTTTTCTTTCTGAAAATTTATTATCAAGTAACATATATGTGATGATAACAATATTAGATGAAAAGTCTGGTGAATATTCATTTCTGGAAAATATTCGCTTCTCATATAGTGGAGAACAAGAGTTAGGAAACAGCATTTTCAATTCATATTATGGACTGTGAGGAGGTAAATACTGCACTCTTTGCAATTTTTCTGTCTTAGGTTTAACCCTCAAAAATAGTAGGCACGTTGAAGAGACGAAAGAGATAGCAAAGAAAAGGGAGAAAGGGAAAAGGGAAGAGAAGGAGAGGTGTGGCGTCGAGCTGTTTGTATTATCATTTTATCGCATTTGCTATTTCCTTCAATCTTTAAATAATTTATTCTCATCAAATCCTTTAAATTACACGAATCGTTCTGTTATCACAAATTTACATACTCCGTTTTTTTTAAAAACAATAAGGAGATTCACGAAAAGATAATGTCGATTTTCTGGAGAGTCTTCTGCATGTCGATTTGGTATTTCTTGGGCAACATTGCCTGACTCGATTGGTGTAGTTCGAGTGCAATAGAGAAATCAGCCACTTCGTTAGTCTGTTTCAGGCAGAAAAGGGCTCCAACCAGGAAGGACACTTCACAGATCGAGTCCTTCTTCGTGCCTAAAGATGATGATCTTCATTACTTTTCGTACACTTCTTTTAATTCTAATTCAGTCAGAAAATTAATTTGTACCTTCAAATTTGGATAGGTTGGTGATAAGCAACGAAAACAGAGGCAGAGTGATTTTGACGGATGCGATCGAGGTCTGTGCATCGAGAATTTGTAGTTTCGGGGAAAAGAGGCCGCATTGCTTGAACAATTCTGCCAGACTGGGAGCGTCTTCTGGCAGTTCAGATGGGTTTGACACCAGCTGTCTAAATTGGAATTGGTCCCCACTCGTTTATGCATTTATTAAATCTATAACTATCCCACTTGTTGTATGCCTTCAGCGATAGAAACAGAGTTTCACAGGTTCTTCTGCATGATATCCTCTTTGAAAACGCCATTTCTCGCCTCAACCGAGTTATCTGTCCAATCTGAAAGAAAGCTAGTTCATACTCAAGAAAGGACTTTAGTTATTGTACTTTTCCCAGAGAAGTTTAACGTTTCTTGACTGGAACTCTCTAACCTTTGCAATGTTAGCTGTGAATATCTGCTGCTGTGCCTGCATAGTTTTGTTGATGGCTTCCCAAGTCGGAGAGTTGAATAACTCTTGATTGACATAAGCTTGACCTATCGACGACATCACTGATCGGAAATCCCGAAGAGTAGCTGTAAAAAACATCAAAATGATTTAGAATCGATGAAAGCTAGCTTACTAAAGCACGTCGATTCGAGATCAGTTGCAAGGACTTTGTCGATGGAGGAGATCAAGTAGCAAGGAAGGAGGTTTTCTATAGCATTCAGTTCGAGCGGAGTCAGCATCTGCGCCTTCGTCTTTGCATCCTTCCATTCCAACTCATTTGCCATGTATCGGCAAGTGCTAAATGCTCAGTCGTAGTTTTAGAAAAGTCAAAATATGTCTTACTTAGGATTGGTGTTTTTGTAGAGCAGATCTACAATCGCATCGAAGAAATTGGTTGCCGTTTTCTTTGAGTTGTTCTGAAAACGATTTATTCGATTTCAGATGTGTTAATAAATGATACTGTATATCAGTCTCTTTTCAGAATATTTATCTTCTCCAATATCAGTCATATTTTTATCAAGTGGTATCTCTACATATTTCACATTCTCAGAGCAAATTCACTCACATCTCTCTCCAATCGCTCATCTACCAATTGTTCGAGCAAATTCTGCGTTTCTTCCCTCCAAATCTCATGTCCATTCACATCCATGTGATCGCACATGTAGATGAAGCCCTCGTGGAGACGAAGCAGATTGTCAGTCAGGGATGAAAGGGCTACTAAAGATGATTTCTCCTTCTATTTTTCTCGAGAATTAAATTTACCTGACAAATTATTCCATTTCGGATTGACTGCTAATGTCTTTGGCAGTTCCACTGCCAATTCCCTGCGAATTCCAGCTTCTAGTAGTTCCTAAAAATAAAGGTTTTAAAAAATTTCTTAAATGTTTGACAAACCCTAGGATTGACTTCGATCGTTCCCAATTTCTTCAGAGTCATTCTCGAGATTCCCACGCTCATGTTTGAAATTGTGAAGGCCGCTTCAGACAGTTTGAAATTCTCCTCGAAGTTTGCCAATTCTTTCACCTAAATTTTGAATAAAAAATGGATTTCTTCAAAAAAATATCTCGCCTCCTTCTTATCCAAATATTGAGGCCATTTCTTGCGTAGAACAGGGATTACTGTATCGTGAAGAATTCGAAAGAGATGTTGAGGAATCGATTGGAGAATGGCTCGCAGACGTCGCTCCAAATAGAATGAATAGGCGCGTGATATCAATCTGAATGTTCGACATTGAATGCGATGAACGTGATGAATCAAAGAATAGTTTACCTGACAGTTTCCCCATCCTGCAGTCCCCTCTCCAAAATGGTTATCGCCAGAGAGAGCTTGTAGAAGAGCGTTCTCACAGGCTGAGAAGTTGATGATTTCAAAAGACGATTCTGAATTCGGGGCGTCCATGAATCTGAAAGGAATTATTATTGTTTCATCGGGTAATCGTCGATAGCCTATTATGGCATCGTCTTCCTTCTCTTCATCGTTTTACGCGAGAAAGTGAAGGAGTTAAAAATGAACAAAATCGTTTCATGGTAAAAAGTATCCGCTTGATTAAGCTCACAAAACTCTTTCCTTGAATTGAGTATGAAGATAATCTAAGAATTAAAAACTATACCGAGCAGTCCCCACATGTAGGCTGCATTCGACGATTCTTCCACTGCACAAATCGCACTTTCTGAGAGCATCGATACGGAAGCCAGAGAATCCAGCAGACTGTTCACCTGAGTTTCAAAGTTTCTTTTCTGGGATTATCTTATTCTTACCTTTTCTAGATACTGAGCAATAGCATAATTATTCCGAAGATCCAACATTTCTCCGACCTAAACTTTTAGTTCACTTTTGCAAGGAAATTGGGTGAGAAAAAGCAACCTGTGCAATTCGCCTCTTTATTTGCTGAACCAATTCGACATTCTTGTCCGAGTCCTTCTCCATTTCTTCTATCGTTTTCTTCAACAACGTGAACCAATCGTGCAGTTTTGCTGAAACAATCGATATTTGCATCAAAACGAAAGAAGGCAAAACTCACTTCTTTTTGAGACTTTCAACGAAACGATTTCCTGATTGAAAATAGCCGCGATCTCTCCGAATATCTGAGCAGTTTCATCAACCAACTTCTTTATGGCCTCTTCACGATTTTGCAGAGCATCTCGGTATGCCTAATATAAATTAACCTATTGAGAACAATGCACTGTCGTCACTACGTCTAATCCTTCAATGATAGAAACATCTTTTCTATCTCAAATTTCCTATACTATTTATCCTTCTCCATTAGAGTGTAAAGAAAATGGAGAGAAAAAAGCATTTGCTGTTAAGGGAGAGGACAATAATTATTTCATTTCATAGAAACCACGACTTTTGTAATTTTTTATTCCACACCTTGATATAGTCCATTTCGAATTTGGCTACATTCAGCATCACATTGAGTGCATTTCTGTCATATCGACTCGTTGCTTCCATTGAAATACGAATTTGGAGGCCGCGACGACTGCATTTATCACCTACAAACATTCAATTAACATATTCTCAGAAAAAACGGAAAATAATTCTAATATGGAAAAATTGCAAATAACCCATCTTGTCTATGAATTTTTCAGTGCATTATTCGGATTTGACGTGAATTTCGAAGAAAAAGCTTACATGTGTGAAGCACCAGCCATTTCATGGAAGCGTTGTATTTAACAATCAGTTTTGCATTCGAATTGAAATAGGCCGGCAGAATTGGACCCTCAAATAATGTTTTAAGGAAAAATTTTTAAAATCATTGTACCTGTGGAAGTTTGATATCAGTCAGAGTCATGTAATGCTCGTTGGCTAACTTGTTAGCTCTCACTGTGTCGATCACTCCAGAGATGGCCGCATAAGCTGCCTTGTAATTCGTCCATTCATCCAGCAAATTCACAATCAACCCCATTCCGAGGGAAAGAACCTGAAAGATCTTGTGAAATAAAGAAAGCCTTGATAAAATGAACATTTGAATAAATAAAATTCCCTAAAATTACCCATTTCTCCCTGAAATGTGCCTCTACAATTCGCCTCATCTGTGCAGCGTCCTGATGCAGAATTTTTGACTCGAAAAACAGACAAATGAACAGCATCTCAGCTCTATCAACATTCGTTCTTTCTAACTGGTAAGATCGCTGAAATCCCAAGAAAACACTTTGAATAAATTCTAAAAAAGAACTCACATCTTTTCCTTCGTATTCGAGAGTTTTGAAGACGAGCGACACGAATTCTGGATGTTTGAGAGCCCGTTTGAATAGGGAATCGTCAATGGAAGTGGGCGATTTGAGAAAATCCGCCAGAAATTCAACATTGTTCCTTTCATCGCTAAAAATGATAAATTTTCTTCCAGAAAGAATGGAAATGCAAAAAGTACCTGTTTCTGAAAATGGCAACGTAGATACGTTCCCGTAAAGTTGGCGGCAAATACTTATCAATGTACAGCAAAATCAGACCTGCAAAATCTCATATTTGAATTTTCCCCTAAATTCCTGCTATTATGGACTTCCGATACTTGATGAAAATGAAAAATAATGCATTTCCTGTACGCACAAAAATAAGGAGGTGAGAATTACAGACATACGAGTTGTTTTACGGATTTTGCAATAAAAAGAGTAGGAAAAAGGAGAGAAACAGAAAAAGCGCATGAAGCAATCAACAAGTTTGCTATGCATACTTGCTTACTTTTGCGCGTGTTGAAAATGCGTTATTTTTCATTTTGATCAAGTAATTGGAAGTCCACAATACCTAAAGTGTAGAGACATTCAGCTTCTAGTTCACATGTCGCATCAATTGCAATTCGTTTTTCGTTGGCTACAGATTCGCAATACCTAATTGTGAAGAGATTACGGTAATTTGTAGAGAAACAAGAACTTACTCGTTGAAACTCGTAATGAAATTGGCGATGGTTTGAAAGAGCAGCTCGAATCGATGCAGCAAGGGACCGTGTTTGGCATAGAACAGGTCTTGCAAATTCTGAACAGAACGAAATTGCAGGAAAGTTAAAAAAAAAACTTTACCTCATCCTGTGCAAACAGCTTTTCGTACTGCTCGATTTTTGAAAAATAAGAGAAATCGATGAGAATCTGTTTGAATCTAGACTTGGATGGGTCGTGGAAATCGGGAGGAATGAAGTCGGACAAACGGAGAATTTCTGCCAGAATCGAATTGCCATCCACAATCACCTGCAAGGAGTAGGAAAGGAGTTAGAATTCCTGTATTTCTTTATTCCACACCCATTTTTTCCTTTTACCCTAACTTTCTCCCATATTTTTTCTTGTAAAAAAGTGGATATGGGATACAAATGGGCGTGAATATAGGGAGCGGTTATGGATTACAAACGGTCAATGGATTAGGATTAGAAAAAAAATTAATTTCGAGATTTTCAGAAGCAACCATATAGACCATCCAAAATTATTCGAAATTTTGTTCAATTTTTATTAAATTACAAAAATCTGACCTTCTGCAGAAATGCATCGTAAGCACCCAGTCCCCCGATGGAAACAACGAAATCATCCATTTTATGTCGATGTCAAATCAAATAATAATCACTCAGATTCGTCCATCGACCGTGCCACTTGAAATGAGTCATTATAATATGTTTTCCGTTCATTTTCGATTTATCGTGAATTTTTTTCGAAATATGGAATTATTAGATTGTATGAGGGAAACAATCAATTTCATCCTAAAACCACAACATTCCAGAGAAATTCAAAAAGTTGCGTATTTTGAAGTTAGTTTTTTGCAAATTAGTGTGAAAATTTGAGTAACTCACGTTTTCTGCCTGCCTGACTAATTGACTGCCTGGGTGAGTTGTGATCGATGATCGAGTGACGTCGAGTTTTGGCAGTCGAGCGAGTTCGTCCCTATCTTTCTTCCTTCGAACTTTCGACCTCTGCCTCTTCGCTGTGTTACTCCCACTTTGCGCAAACCACAATTATTCGCAGTGCTTTTGCATATTCATCCTTTAATCTTTAATCTCTTTTTCGCCTAATTATCTTCTTTATTTCTCGCTTGTTTTTAAAATTTGTGATTTTTATTTTCCAGGAAAAATGGCATCGGCAGGAGACGACAAGAACCGAGTGATTTCCCTGTCCGAGGTCGAGAAAAATAACCTGTCCGATCCGAACGGCAATTGCTGGATCGTTCTACGCGGCAAGGTAGGACAACTCATTCAAATCCACCCCAACTCATCCCCATTCTACAGGTCTACGATGTAACAACCTTCCTCACGGAGCACCCCGGTGGAGAAGAGGTCATCAAGGAGCACGCTGGAAAGGTTGAATTTTAATTTTTCAAGGAAAGATCAGAGTCCAAAGTACATTTGTGAAGATAGATGATGGTAGTGATAAGGATGAAAATAAATCTGTTGAATATATTTGCGAAGGATTTCACTATTTTCACAAGAATTTCGTGTGTTTCGTTCAAAAATTCACTAAATAAACTTTAAAAATCTCGTCCTCTAGATGATTTTGAGATGTTTCACTAGACTTTTTAGACTTTTATTCGATTTCCATTCAAGTCGTTCTCTTTTCAGGATGCAACAGATGCATTTGACGACGTGGGCCATTCAAAGGACGCCCTGCAGATGACGGATGACTACCAGATAGGAGTGCTGGCAGAGACGGACAAGAATAAGCCCGGTACGAAGACAGGCAAAAACACTGTTGGCGATGTGCCTGGGGACAGCTGGTAGGCATTTAGATACTCAGATGATTCTGATATTTTAGAGTAATTCGTCCAACTGAATTCAACGATCAACACGCGCATTTCACCTATGACTTATATCAATTTCTAGATTTTTTCTTCAATTATTGCAATGAATTTTAAATGAAACGTCAAAATTTACGATTTTCTCGAATAATCAAGCCAAAATTCTATGTTTCACGAGTAATGATGCAGTAAAAATGCCCTAACTAATGCTATCACTAGTCTCGCTGAGTTGTGCATTTGCAGGAAGGACATCGTTTTCTCCCCGACCTGGACCAATTTCCTCATTCCTGCAGCCATCGGAATTGCCGTCTATTTCATTTACAAGGGAGCCACTCGGCTCTTCGCGTAAATTTTCGATTTCAATTCATAGTTCTTCTCGGATAGATGTGTTAATTAATTAATTGGTCAATTAAAGAATGCTTAACTGTGGCAATTAGATAGTGGGGGTTTCTAATTCGTGTTTCACATTTCTTTCCCAGTGCATTTCTTCTCGCCTCGATTTTTTTTCAAATGTCTTTGTGAACGTTGCTTCCCAGGTCTAATACTTATTTAGTTTATAAGATAAGACAAGATTCCTGTGATAAATTCAACGACACGATAAATATTGAGATTTTTGTTTGTTGATATTTTCGCAGTTGTGCTGTTTATATCAGCATTTCATACTTTTACCTTTTGCTTTGCAGCTATTTTGAGTTGTTTGATTTCAGCTTTTCATGGAGAAAATAGGTCGTTATTGTCTGGAGCTGAAAAAGACACTCGATGTGGAGGATCCCGATTCGGACAAGGCCAGGGCCTTCAGGAAGAAGTAGGCATTTCAAATGAATTCTTGACTTTGGATAGTTCTTGTGGAGCTATTTTGAGGAACCTTTAATAAAACTAATGCTTCGCGATGCCAACTGTGAAATAACGATACAGACAGCAAACTTTCTAACAATATGAAGACAAGCACTTTTTACGGATTCTTGATGTTTTTAAAAAATACTGATTTGATAGA
The DNA here is from genome assembly GCA_002287525.1 of Diploscapter pachys. Lineage (NCBI taxonomy): Eukaryota > Metazoa > Nematoda > Chromadorea > Rhabditida > Rhabditidae > Diploscapter > Diploscapter pachys. Next base: position 121,013 of record LIAE01006596.1, on the reverse strand, counting down.
AATTACTGTCATATTTTCGAGAAAAAAGTGTCGTTTGTAATGTAATATTTTGTTGTCACTCGTGATAAGAATGAAAGAAGGCGCTATTCCATTTGTTTCAGAATTCTGAAGCTGCTGCTGGAATTCGAACAGACTTCTGATGATCAGAAAGGTCTCGAATTGTTCTGGCGCGTAGCTTATCGAGATCCCGTGCAGACCATCAAGCGCAGAAAGGTTAGTTCAGTTTTTTTATACATATTTTATCAGTCAAACTAACTACTTTTGAAATTTTGAATTCAATTTATCGTGATCTTCAATTTGAAACTTGACTGTAAGTGAAAATCAAGGCTAGATGAAGTATTGGTTTCGGTTTCGAAAACTGAAGGCTCCGATTCGCTTTCAGAGTTTGTTTGTTTTAAAATTAGAAGAAAACTTTGGGTTTGAATTTTACTTAAGTTTTTACTTTCCTCCAGTTTTGATGAAGTTGTTGGCTTGATTTATGAAACATTCTAAAACTATTTATCTTCCAAATGAAAGACGGATTTAGGTTGACACGAAGTATTCGAGCAAGATTATAACGGAATTCATCAACGAGTTGCGCAATCAGATGAAGACGGGCACGAAGCACGCGGCCGTTCTCAGTCTGTACATCGGGGATTTGCACAGGTAGGAAATGATAGTGACTGCATTTGTTGATTGAATTCGCTGCAGATATATGAACTCGAATCAGGCCCTCATCCGTGCATTCTACAAGAAGGCCATCAGCATCGACCCCGACCTCGGACATGCTTTCAACCAACTCGCTCTTACTGACACTCACATCATGTCACTACGGTAATAAGCCTTGAATATTTTTCCTAACGAACATTTTTATGTATCGAGCATAAATTTTTCCTTCATTTATTGATTTCAGTCACTGGATGATGGCTCTGACTGTGGAGAAGCCGTTCGCATTGGCTCTGCAGAACGTGGAAAAGACACTCACGGAGAAATTCGACGATCCGATGGAGGAGAGGGTCGCTGAACTCGTCAAACTCATCACTATTCAGTATAAGTAGGGATGCTTTCAGTTTTTTCGTGAAAATCAATTTTTTAGGAAGGTAGAGCTGCAGCGTCACTCTGAGTTGTGGACAGAAGCACTGGAAGATGTGGAAAATCTGGAGTCTCATCCCCAATTACCTTTGCTCGTCAACGTCCTCTCCATGTCTGCTATGCTCTCTACTTCACAAATGGGATGTATGCAATTTTCTCTCCTTTATTTATTTCTTTACCCATTTTCCAGACGATGTTTTTCTCGGTGCAACTCAGCTTCTTTGCGAGACTTTCCGCTGTCTGCTGCAGAAAATCCAGTGTGCAGTAGAAGTCGATTCGGATGTGAGTTTTCATTTTGTTCTACTCCCATTTTAAAAAGGTGATTTTTTAAAAACTTCTCTTTATAAAATCTGAAAGGGATGATATTTACGAGTCAGGAGAAATATATTTCCTTTTGAACCCTCTCTAAATATTCACTGCGAATTTCAGATCAACGTTCATCGAGCACGTCGTCGCAGAAGAAGAGAAAGTGATGACGATGAGAATGAAAGCAGTGGAGATGAAGAAGGGGAGGGAACAAATGATGAAGATGCAAAGGGACAGAAGGAAGAGAACAACAAAATGGATATGGTTGGTTGAAGATTTTGTTTAGAAAAGAGGAATAATGGTTTTCAGAAAAAGAGCCTGGAAATGCTACTGCTTGCGACTGCTTGTGAATGGATGTACTACGCAGATGATGTGCTCAATAATGGACTCCAGAAGAGTGGCACACCCATTCCAAGTGCATTCAGGGATGTGAGTAATTATTTCAGTGCTTTTTCTATCTTAAATTCTAAAACCATTAATTAGCCATGTACAAATTTTATAAATCAGAAAGGTGTAGAGAGCTTCATCATCAAATCTAACTTTGTCATTTCGATGTCGTTACTTCCCAGATTTTCATTTAATCTATTGTTTTTAGCTGTATGACGATGTTGTCAATATTCTAATGGACAAGCTGAACGGTCTGCTGGACACGATCAAGAAACACGAGGAGGATGTCGACGAGGAGCTGAGCTGGCTCATCTATGGACCCATTCTCGAGTCAAATAATCCTAAGTATGATTTACGCAGTTTTTCTATCTAATTTTGTCTCACATTTAACATGAAAAGGAAAAAAATCATGCAGGGTTGGAAAATTCTACAATTTTAGATTAAATTTATTTCGAATTTTTGGAGAAGAGTATTTTATTCCAGATCTCCCCGTCCTCTTCGACAGCTGATTTACTGGGCCTATCAGCTGACCTCTCAGACGGAATCGCCCATCCAATTCCGTGATTATTTCAAGAAGCGAGACAAGAGCAGCAAACAGGCAAATGGACGTGAGAACATTGCGCAGAAAATGGCTGAATTGCACATTAGACAGAAACAGGTGGGGTTTTTTTTTCTGAATTAACTTGTTAATGATTTTTTGTTTTGAAGATTGAGTTTCAGGAACAATATTTCCTTAACTTCATGGAGAACAACTTATCCGAAATGCTCTATTTTCAGGCGACCTCACTGGAATGGTTGCCAGTCTACGTTATCTACGACACTTCAGTCCTCGAAAAGCACTCCAATCTGGCCAGGGACCTCATTTTCTCTCGCCATTTCATCTCAGTTCTGCCCTCCTTTGTCCTCTCCATCATCGACAAAATGAAGGTTCGATTTTTCTCCTATTTTACCACTATGAACATGAAAAAGAAAATTTAATTTTATTTGCATGATAACGATAATTTTATTCATTTTTTCAAGTTCGAAATTTCATCCTGTTATCATTAGAAGGAATTCTTAGCAGAACTTTATTTTTTCGAATTTTTGTTTGCATTTCTCTTTGATGGACCTAGTTATGATTTTAGTATCCCGCAGTAATTGTTTATGGAATATATCTGTTTTCAACAACAGACATCAACATTCTTATCAATTCGTTTCAGACATCGAATGAGACGATTCGCTCCACACTTCGATTGATCGAAAGGGCGCAGAAGAGGGACAGGCTGCAGATCGTCAAGGCAAATGCACACGAGGAATGCGCAAAGTATCAATTATTCTTCAATAGAAAAAAGAGATGTGTGGATAGAATTTCATGATTTGGCCAATTCAGGGAATTGATTGCCTCTGCAAATGAACACGGCCTGACTTCTCACGAAACACTCGTCGCCCTGCTCGTGGAAGATCTCGACAAATTCCAGCACTTCAAAATTCCATGTAAGATACAATTTTTATTATTCTCCAAAATAAACCAATTCTCTCAATACAATTTAACAGGGAGTTAAGGTTCAAGAATGTTTTTTACTACTTGTAAATTCATCACCTACCAATTTAGAAAAATTTAGATCTCTAAAAGTAAAGAAAAAGTCCTGGAAGAAAGTGAAAGTGATGAACCTTCCAAGAATTCATTTTTTCTAAGTATATGTAATTAACTTTCCAGCGATGGTCATCTACCAGATCGAAGAATTCCACGATCGTTTCCACAAGGCCGTATCCTCTCGAGCATCAGTGGGCGTGTCCTGAGTCGATCTTCTTCCACCTATTCTCACTCAGATCAGTCCTAATCCAGGCAACTGCCCATCTTCCTTGCTGTGCTCGGCCACGAGAGATGTAAGTCCGTTCACAGACACTGCAACAATCAAACTGCTACCATTTGAGTCGAGGAGTGCAAAATGATGATGAGGAGATTTTGGGCAATTTTCATTAAATAATCATATTTTCCTTCAAGTGGATGTTTATTTCACCCAAAATCTCGACGGAATTCAGCTTGCATATTTGGAGAAAAATATTAAAACCTTTTTTTTCTTTTGCCATTTCCTCTGAAATAAGCTTTACTCGATTCAATGTCAAAATCGATTTGTTGCAATTATTTATCTCTTCTTTTCGATCACCATTGAATGATCCTTTTTCTAAAATTTATCAGATAAGTTTTTTGTTGAAACTAATGAATAAAATTTGATCCAAATTATCATTGTAAAATGTTAAATAGAAAATAGAAAAGAAGATGATTTTCTGAGTTTGAATGATAAGAAAATGAAAGATCACAATATGGCACTGTTCATGGTCATTTTTAAAATCAATTTTTCTCGGAATTATATGGTGAAAGATTATTTAATCTACTTTAAAAAGCGGCTAGATCAATGAATTATTAGATCGTTCATATTCCTACAGTAACCAACTTTGATAACTCACAACCAGAATTCGTCATTGACACGGCTCAATGAGCTTTCATATTCTCTTTCTGACTTTCGATAGTGTAAGCATAAATGACAAAGACTCGTAAATGTTGTCACTGATGAAATGGAAATGGGGATTCTTGGGGGCAATAATTGGGGTGTTTGGTGCGAAAATGTGATAATGAGGTGATTTTGAAAAGTGATAAGTAAATAAGAATTCATGGAATAGCATAGGAAATTTTCATGACTTCCCAATTCAAGACATGTAAATAATCCTTTTTCAGTCAACATTATCGTGTTGTTGCCTGGTGAAATACTTCGTGAAAATAACCATAGAACTCGTCGAAACTAAATTTATGATGAGTAGAAATGAAATAATCTGAAAATAATGCAATGAGTAAAAATTCTTACTAACCAATATGACAAATGTTGTTCAAGTACTCTCAGAAACAATAGCACTTGAAATGATCATTTGTAACAAACACGGACCCTTTATGTAGGCGTCGATTAGATTTATTGCTTTATCGTCTGATACGAAAATAGAAAGGTAAAAAGTCGAGAGATGAAAGGTGACCGTTCAGGCACACAGACACTGACATAGCAGTGCAACGCGTTCTCACATACTCACGCATATTCGTGAATTCACTTATCACACAGCATCATGTAATTACAAGTGCTGAATCGTAAAAGGCATGATAAAAATGGAAACGAAAAAGAGCACGAAAATGGGGGCAAAAGGGGAGGGAAGAACAGCCAAGGATGATAAAATTGGGAAGGAAAAAGGAAGAAACTGACTGACTGATTGCTCGATTTCTCTGGACAGACTCTGAACTCGGACTTAATCATCAGGTAATTATTATTAGGTTATCAAATAATACATTTTGGACTAAATCTATGTTTTATTTAGTACCAGAGGAATGCCGAAAATACACAATAGTCAAAGCGTTCCGAACGTGCCGAAGATAATTCGCCCCGAGCAGAGTTCGTAAGTGACTTTCACAATTCACTATTAGCTGATCTTCAAATAGAAATCGAGTCTCGATGCATTGTTTGCTCGAAATGAATCGCGTGAACTTTCACCCCCATTTCAATCATTTTCGTTGTTCTTTCCGGCGCATTCTGAGTTTTCATCTGACGACAAATAGGAGTATTATTGGCTTATTGCCTTATCAATCATCTAATAATCACTTTCGAGCTTGAACCTAGAACCCAAATTTACAGCCAGCGAATTACTAATCACTGAGAATCTAATAATAAATTGATTGATTAATTAATGAAGGAGATGATTGCATAATTCATTGATAGTGGAATTCAGGTCGAACGATTCGATGCACTCTTCGGAAAATGGAATGGGGATTTATTTGGACGTGCCCTGTGTGGCCAATGGATCTGATCTGCATTTGTCTAACACTGTAGGCTCATTTCATTGTTTTCGACAAAATTTCAAAAACAATGTGCAACAAAGATCAAAGTAATTTGTTAGTGAAAAAGTTAGCAGTTTGATTAAAAATCTAGTAAAATGCATCATTTTCAGGTGCGCTTTTCAACGGGAGGCGACGAAGAAGATCACGATTCTATGCATTCCTCGCTTTTCCCATCACATCGAGGGCATAAACGACCGTAAGCATTGCGAAACTTATTGCATATAATTTGAGTAAATTAACGCTAAAATATCATCATAAAAGGTACGATATTCCAAATTTGGCAATTTATAATTTCCACCTTTAATCTCGAATTCAAATGTGTCGAAAGATTTTCTCAGACATTTTACAGGAGAATAGTAAATTCTGTACAATCGGAGTTCTTTTATGATACCAGAAACAGTCATGTGCTTTTCATGACCAACATGTAAAAGTTTAGAAGAAATCGGAAACATCTTTGCCATACAACTTTTGTATGACTCAATTTTCCATCTGGAATTATTTTGTCATATTTATAAAATAAAGTCTAAACTATTTTAAAGTGGGCGCAGATTATGGCAAAAACCATTCCTTCTTCTGACTAAGTGAATATTTCACAGATCAGATAATGGATGACAATTTTATTTCAGATCCTCCCGAGGCTCGACCATAGGCGAACTCATCAGGCATTCCGACATCGTTCGAAGGACGTCTCACGTCATGCTCGATGTAAGATTATCTAAATTGCCTAGATTCTTTAGAATTTAATAATTAAAAAGTTCCATATTGGCATAGTTTACAAGGCGGAAGATTACTCATCTCTGTAGACATTAGTAATATAGTTTTCTATGATTCAATCAGGGGTGCAATTTTTTGCAGAAGGAAAATAATTAAATGTTTGAGTCGTAAAATTGCAAGTGACAAACGAATGATGAATTCAGGTGCCGGTGGAGAATATGAAGAAAATCGTGCAGACCAAATCTGTTAATAGTTTGGATAGGGAAACGAAGCATTTCGCCAGTAAGGAGAAATAGAGAAGTATCTATCTGTGAGTGAATGATCATCCTTTCAGACACGACAACCATGCACGGCCCGAAGAGGATGTACTTCGCGAAGGGCTGGGGCATCGTATTCTGGGTGTTCATGGTTGCTCTGTCTTTCATCCTGCTTATGGTTCAAGTCGGCTCTCTCGTGTCCATCTACCTCTCCAGACCCGTCGTTTCCCAGGTAACATATCTTTTCTTAGACTTGGATTGTTGAACCTCCTGGGTCAAAATTCCCGAATTTTCCACTTTTAACTACCCAAAATAATTCGAAAATAATCAAATGGGGCATTCTTTTTCTGATAGTTTAGCGATAAAAATGAAACTTTTATGCGCGTTGTCACCTCATACAAAGCGAGATAATAGTCTCGTACCGCGAAACACTTTGATCTCGAAAACAGAAATGTAGAAAACTGCTAAAAGACATCGAAGAGAAGTTTAGTTCATGAATGCCTGTTTTCGATAACTAATTCATACAAAGCTATATCAGAATAATCAATCAATGATCAAAGCAAGTGGTTGTTTGTCTACTGTAGTCCTATCAACTAGAAAAAGAGACTGATTATTTGGGTCCGAGCATGTTCTCAGGGCGGACCCACTGGTCGAACTGCTCGGCAGTCAGAACGCCCAGTTTGATCGCCTCTTCCTTCAAAGTCGTTCCGTTCTTGTGCGCAGTCTAAAATACCGCAATTTGTGGGAAAGGTCTTTATGAAAATCAGAAATGTTGGTGGTAGTGCAGAAAAGTTCGCACTGCACTGTCAGCACATCTGATGAAAACGTAGAAATGATACTCAGTATCACCGAGTTTACAAAGTTTGCATACCTTAGCAATGAGAGCAGCCTTGTCGTATCCAATGTGCGGGTTGAGTGCAGTGACGAGCATCAGAGATTCGTGCATAATCTGCAAAAATCATGGTTCGATTTTCCAACCAAGTAATCAACTACCTTGGCGATATTGTCGCGGTTGGCAACGATGCCGACGACGCAGTGATCCGTGAACGAAACAGCAGAGTCAGCGAGCAGACTGAAAAGCAAGGCTGTTCTTGATAAAGGCTTAGCTTGTTCTTGGAATCCTTTAGCAGGAATTCTAATGGAAAAATACCATTCGTACAAAGGATAAATTGAAGCTAGGAATTTTTTAGGCTCATTAAGACAGTAAGCGCAGCTAACAGTTTTTGACTAAGTTCATCCAACAAGTGCTTTTCCTAACGTTAAATTTTGATATTTATCTTCTACAAGAATTCATTCTTGAAGTCTTACCGAATGGACTGGAGAACATTTTTGACGATAACCGGCTTGAACACGTTCAGTTCGAAATGTCCGTTTGATCCACCAACAGTAACCGCTACCTAAAATAATAAAATGAATAAGAGTTCTCAAGAAAGCACTCGTCCTACCTGATTTCCGAAGACCTGTGCGGCGACCATGGTGATAGCCTCGCACTGAGTCGGGTTGACCTTTCCGGGCATGATCGAGCTGCCTGGCTCGTTCTCGGGCAACGACAACTCGCCCAGACCGCATCTGGAAAGGGTTCCTCATGAATTTTCATGGAAGAAAGAAAATCAACTTATTTTACGACAGTCCAGTTCAGACATGAGTTTACATTTTCAGAAACAGTAACCGAAATAAGTCAAAAATTAGCAAAATCGAACATTTCTGGCCAAGTCGGTTTACAATACTACGTCCAGTTTCTAATGTGCTGCTAAATCATTTCGAACCTCGGACCGGATCCCAGGAAACGGATGTCGTTGCCGATTTTCATGAACGAGACAGCGATGGTGTTTAGAGCTCCATGCACCTCGACGAGGGCGTCGTGCGCAGCCAGGGCCTCGAATTTGTTGGGGGCTGTTTGGAAGGGCAGGCCAGTCAATTCGGAGACCTTCCTAAAATAATTCGTAGAATAAAAATTGAAAAATAGCTTCTTACGCAGCGACTTTCTCAGCGAACCCTTTGCGAGTGTTGAGCCCCGTGCCGACCGCAGTTCCTCCAGCAGCCAGCTCGTAGAGACGCGGCAGAGTCGCCTCTACTCGTGCGATGCCGTTGTTCACCTGTAAAGAGTTGCGGTAATTGATTTGTAAATAATTTTGAAATGGAAAATACCATTTTTGAGCATGTTCTCTAAGAACTACTAAAATGTTTTCCTATGCTTCTTCCTGTATGCGAGATTTAACGAAGTTTCTGATTCTTATAAGTCTCATTAGTAAATTTGACATTGCAATAACTAGACACATAGAAGAAAATGTGTAAAAAAGGAACCTGCATAACGTAGGCGGAGAATTCCTGTCCGAGAGTGAGTGGGACTGCATCCTGAGTGTGCGTGCGGCCAATCTTGATGATGTCAGTGAACTCCTGCTGCTTCTTCTCCAACGCGTCTCTCAGATGCTTCAGCGAGGGAAGCAGACGGTGGTTGATCTAAACAACTTGTCGAAGTTTACCTCTTCGTCGACTCTGAACAGACCTCTCTGGCGACGGCGATATGCATGGCAGTGGGGAAAGTGTCGTTGGAGGACTGGCTCATGTTGACGTGGTCGTTCGGGTGCACGGGCTTCTTTGAACCCAACTCACCACCCAGGATTTCGATCGCTCTGAGAGACAAAAAAAACATTAAATAAACATTCTAGTAGTTCATTCAACCTGTTGGAAATGACTTCGTTAACGTTCATGTTGGACTGGGTTCCAGAACCGGTCTGCCAAGTAACGAGCGGGAAATGGTCGTCGAGTTTGCCAGCGGTCACCTCATCTAAAGAGGGATTTCAGTCAGCTTTTAAAATGATCGAATCTATAGCTAGATATGATGAATGACAATCATGGGATTTGGAGAAGCTCAGTTTCAAAATTCGACAATTTCCGATTTAAACTCAGATTTTCAAAGTCTAATTCCAATACTGATTGGAACAGAGCAAGATTGCACGGCATGATGATAGTCGTGTCTAGCGAATTGCAAATTTTGAATGGTTTTCATAAATTGACTGACCAGCAGCCTGGCAAATGGCATCAGTGAGTTTCTTGTCGAGTCCGAACTCGGTGTTGACGAGAGCAGCTGCCTTCTTGAGGATGCCGAATGCGTGGATGACTGGAAGGGGCATTCGCTCCTCGATGCCTCCGATCTTGAAGTTCATCTGGGATCTACAATACAAATTTATCTTGGATCCGTGTATTTATCGGCGACTACATTCACATACGGTTTATAATTGTCGGCGGATAGAGGGACTAGAGAGTAGAAAAAGGAGATAATTAAGAAAAAAGCCGCCTATAAATATAAACCGTATGTTAATGTAGCCACCGACAAATACATGGGGCCATTTATTCTTCCAGAAATTTATCAACTCCTTCCAACCTCATGGTCTGTGCTCCATAGTACTTGTCGGCAGGCACTTCCAACTCGCCGAATGTATCGCGCTCTTTACGAACCTGAAAATGGGATTTTCATTCACCAACATGAGAGAACAATTATATTGCAGCAGGGCTATCCGGAATTTGAATTTTTAACATTTCGGAATTAGAGTTGAAATTTCTCTCGACTCGGAATCAGAGTCGTAATTCCGAACACCTTTATATTGCAGCATGAAAAAAATGATGTCTAAATAGGGAAGAGGCTGATAAAGCTTTCTCCACAATATCTTCCCATTTTTAAACTCTAATGGGAATTCGAGTTGATATAAAATAATTGCACCAACCTTGCCCATCTCCATGTTTGTGGCAGAGAAGTTGCGAATCGTCAAAACGGAAAGTGAACTGACAACTCGGTGAGGTCGCGCTGTGGTTGAGATGACTGCTCGGCACAGCGATTGCATTTGAGGGGTCTGCAAGGAAAGAGTAAAGAGAGTAGGGCAAGCTGGAGGAGGAGACGAGCAGACAGGGCGAACGAGTTAGAGATTGAGTGAAAAGAAGAGGGAGTAGAGAAATGAAGTTCGCGGCACGGCCAAAGTAAGTCGGCATTGCAGAGCAAAACAAGTGGGAAAAAGAGAAAATATAATTGCAGATCGAATCAATTCAATTTGAAATCGCAAAAATCGATTTAAAAATTCAAAATGACGATAAAAGATTACTTTTTTCTTTCGAATTATTCGCCTTGGCCTCACTGACACGCATTCGTGTTCACTCCCGAACTTCCATTCCACCATACTTCAATAAAAAGAAAAATATATAAATAATAAACAAAAAGAAGATTCAAATTCAAAAAGATAAAAGATTTTTTTAAAAAACCAACGAAGTGCGGATAAGAATCGCCCTTCATTGAAATGAAGAAAATAGCACTGAAGAAAAGAGAGCACAAAGAAATGGAAAGTGAGGGAAAAATAGCGCTGTTAAACAATCAAGAGCGTAAGAAAGAAAATGATAAATGAAAGAGAAAAACCATAATTTTCTAGATTGCTAATACAATAGTCCAGAAAAGTTTCCCATTGAAGTAAAATGAATCTTTCTCTATTCATGGCTTTCTTTAACATAGTTCTATCATACTGTGAATGAAAGCTGATCTTCATGGATTTTTGCCTGATTTCTAGTAAACATGGACTTTCCTAAATTATTAAAACCACTAATCTCTCGTAATTTAGGTATCGTTTCTGATCGACGAAGCCGGAATGTTGTTTCCCGATCTCACAATTTGCAATTTCAATCCGATTCGAAGATCTTATGTTCAAGGTAAAGTATTTCCTGTTGAAAAATGATGGAGTAATTTCAGCAATTAACAAGACTAATGACTTTTCAATAGATCTATTGTACTATTTGATGCTGTATGATATGGATGCTCAATTTTTGTATGGATCAGCGTCCAGACATGAATTACAAGTAGGTATGGTATTTTATAATTACCAGAAAAAATTACTTTATGGTTATAAGAAAGTGAAATTCTAGGCCAGTCTATTTTGAACGATTACATTTCAAAACATCCGAATTTTACTGTCGACGAATTCTATATGGAAGCTGGTTTTGACTGCAGCGAAGTGTTCAAGTATTGCTCGATTGGCGGCAGAGTGTAAGAAAACTGTTTAGATTTTTCTAGCACGAATGAGGATTTAGGTTCGACTGTTGTGCGAATGCAGAGCCAATTCGGACAAACTTCGGAAAGTGCTTCACTCTGAAATTGCAGAGCAGCGATAAGGAGTGGATGCATAGACAGACTGAACCGGGGGCTAGTGCGGGGTGAGCAGATAAGAACAAAAGAGGCAATAATTGATTGAGCATTTCAGAATTCAAATAATTCTGGACGCCCATTTAGAAGAGCAATTTGGCACTAATAAACCAAACGGTTATCATTTCGGAAGATTTAAAATAAAATTGTCGAATTTCAGATACAACGCAGCCTCTGTTCTCGAATGGATTCGAGAATGGCTTCCGATACTTCGTTCATCAAAAAGATTCAATTCCATATTTGGTCGCTAATGGAATTAGCATCTCCCCCGATACAGTTGCATACACCGCGATAACGACAAATCGAGTGGGTCAAAATGATTTTTCTTCTTTTCAAGTGCAAATTCTCAGATATAATAAATGGAACTCTTTTGTTTTTGAAGAAATGGTTCATGCTAGAACAAAAATCTTTGCCTTTCAGTATGTGCTATTGCCACGAGAAAGTTGGGGCAATTGTTCTGACGAATATCCTCAAGAATACGCGCAGTCAGATTTTCCCTACTCGATGGCGAATTGCCAATCGATCTGCAAGGCCAAGTACTTCACGGATAACTGTGGCTGTACCCCGTCGCTGTACAACATTGCAGAGACGTTCCCTGAATGTTCTCCTTTCGAGACATATATCTGCATCGATCAACATCTCAGGACTCAGACTAATGGTGAGCAAATGCTTTCATATTTTTCTCATCAAAAGTTATCTTTTTTCCAAGATGCCAAAATTTATGGTGTCATCAAGCGTTTATCTTGGACCAATGATAAAAAAGAAGGTAATACCATTTTTTCAGATTCTGTATATTATGCTGCCCCCGACTGCAGTCAATGCAAATTGGACTGTCTATCGACCACATATCAAACATCCAATTCATATGGAAGGGGACTAAGCAATGGAGCCCTCTACTGGCTCAACAGGAAAAATTCCAATTGGAGCATTGACCATATGAAGTTAGGAATACGCGATTTTTTTGCAAATATTATATTTCAGAGAGAATTTCGGAATCGTGAACATTTTCTTTAGTGAAATGACATTCACTGAATATTCCCAAGTTCAGGCAACTAGTCTAACGGAAATTCTGTCAGATATCGGTGGTAATATGGGTTAGTTGGGAATTATCTCTTATATAAACTAGTTCTAATTTTTTTTAGGAATGTTTCTGGGAATGAGTGTGATCACAATCACGGAACTATCGATGTATTTTTCGAAGCTCTTGTGGATTATTATATCGAAGAAACGAAGAGAATACCTCTACAAGAAGAAGACAAAAGAACAGGTATTTTGAAATTGTAGGAGTTTGTAGAAGGGAAGATTTTGTAGGAGCACGACAAGAAAATCGAGGAAGTAGTGACGGAAATTTCCCTGTTCCGATCTCGGAAAGAAGGCACTGGCTCGATGAGCAGATTGAAAGGCCTTGTGGCTCAGCACCAGGTACAACCAACCAGTCCAAGTGAGCTCAACATTGCACAACTTGCCTGGACCGAGGCTCAACAGAATCAGGTTTGAAGCATGAATTTTTAAAATTTTAAAAACTACAATAAATTCAACGTGATAAATAGACAGGATTCCCCGTCTACTCAAGTTTCAGAATATGTTTTTTGGAAGGGAAAAAACCATTTTCGTTTTCAGAGCAGCGAAATTCCCGAAATCATAACTGATGATTGCAATCCGAGGAAGATGAATGGAGGTGTTAATGTAAGCAGTTGATTATTTTTAAAATACTTTCAAAATTGAATCTTTAGGAGCAAGCCTTGGCGCAACTAAGGCAAATGCATGAAAAGCTAGATGATTACAGGAAAGAAAAAAGATCGAATACAGGGGATAGTGGGAGGAATCCCACATCATAAATCATGCAAATCGGAAAAAAATAATTATTGAAATTTTTGTAAAAAAAATATACCTCAAATCGGGTCGATTTTCTACGCGTCACATTCACATTCAAGTCAATTTCAAGCTCATCTGAGATTTGTCATCTTTACTCGTTTTCAATTTTGGGGAGAATAAATTAGTTCGAGTTCGAATTATTTGACAACACCACTGTTTAAAATCCATTCAAATCAGAAAAATCGGGAGATGAATTTAGTTTTTTGATCGAAAATACCTTTCAAAATAATAAATTTTGTAGTATAGCAAGAAGAAACAATGTAATTTGAGATGAAAATATCAGAAAATAAAAGTCGCAAGTGAGATGAAATCAGTAGAATCTACCCATCAAAGTTCAAATATCCATTTTCAGTTACACGATTTCAAGGGTGAAATAATAAAAAGATAATCCAATCAGAATAGCTTATAGTTCAAGAATTCATCACGAGGTTTCACATTGTCAACTATCAGACAGACATAGAATGAATGCAGAAATGTGTCTTCTGTCTGATAGCAATCAGAAAGCCTCGTCTTCACTTCCCTGTGGCTGCTGCCTGCCTTACTTGGGCTTCTTGATGGGCGGTCCTCTCTTCTTGTCAGCTCCCTTCCCCTTTCCCTTCTTCGAAGCCTCCTCTTCCAGTTTGCGTTTCTTCGCCGCAGCAGTCGGCTCGGACTTGACGATTTTCGCGGCCGCAAAGAACGAATCGATGCGGAACTGGAAACGATTTTCTTAGAATTCCGTCCTCAACATTAAAATAATGTTTGAAAAATATAAATTTCGAAAAAAAAAGTTTATGAGAAAATTATCCTTTGATAAAATGAACTTATTTCGAAGTTTATCCTCTTGTTCTGGTCAAATTTTTCAAAGAAAAATGATAGACTAGTTATCGTCATATACCGAACACTTGAAACAGAATAAATGATATTCAATTTTATGAAAGAAAATTAGCAACTTGTTTGCAGATAACTTCGAACCATTTTAGCAGCTATTCAAGGAATGAACTTTACAACTTTTTGAAACTATGCAATGCACACCACACTTTGCCTATTCAAATTTGTGCACCATTTATTTTGTCTCGAGAGATCGGCATTTGACAATACCTTCACAATTAGATAAGATAAATTTGCCGAAATATTACCTGTGTTCCACCCTGACGACTTTTCTGCAGCTTGGCGAGTGAAGAGCGAATGCGTTCCTCACTGAAACATAATTCAATTTTATCAACTGAATGAAGTATAGGATTGTTGCATACTTGAAGCTCTTCTCCCCACACATGAAGGCAATGACGCCCTCGATGTCGGGGTCCTTCCAGACCAGCTGCACGTCCTCTCCGGATTGCACTTCGGGGCTTTGGAATAGCTCACGGGCACGCGCATAGGGCCATTCTTCGGGTGGCGGATATTTCTGAAAAATCATAATTTTCGCAATAAGCAAAATAGAAAAGAATGAAAAATATTCTCCATCTCTTTTTTTGTTAAATGTAGCTAATATTTCCCGACAAACACTGTCTTTCTCACCTTGATGTCGATGTTCTCGAGAATAGCATCGATGCTGCGGTGCTGCTGAATCAGTTCGTACGCCTTCTTTGGACCGATTCCCTGAAATAAACACCATTTTAAACTTAGTTTTTCTTTCTAATATATCTTTACATAAGGTAACTACTACTGTTTGGCCTGTTATAATTTCGACAGATTCACTAATGCAGCTTGAAATATTGTGCAGCAAAAATAAGTATACGAGAACTTTCAAAAACTTTAGATTCTTCGATCAAATTATGCCTTCCAAAAATGAAACAAAACGAACCCGAATAGTGGAACAGTAGTCGCAGCCGAGCAGAATGCAGAAATCCACGAATTCGTTCATTTCCAACTTCATTCCTTCCAGGACTCGTTTCAGGTTGAACTCCTCGAATCACTCATTTTTACTTTGAAAATAACGAATTCCGAACCCTGACATCCAATTTCTTGCTCTCAGCGGCGACGATATTCCGCAGCAGAATCGAGGAGCCGAATGTCAGGGCGTCCATATCTTCGGTTGCCGTTGCATAGACCTGAAACCTTGAATTTTATACTATCAAGGATTAGAGATATTTCGATTACTAACTAATATCATCAGTATTGAGCGAAAATTCTACTCGTTTCCGAAATTTTTACTTCTTCTATTTTCTGATTTCAAAAGTTGCATTTCTGTTTTCAAACCTGATTAGAACATATGAAGATTATTAAAAATAAAATAATCAAAACTGATTTTTGTACATAAGTCTTCCCTTGAAATAATAAATTGATGAACCCCCGTATTAAATGAGAAAAAAAATGGTTCGAACCTTTCCACTCTTGACGAGAGCAGCGCACTGCGCCTCAGCCTCGCAAGGCGCCTCGACAACAGGCACGCCCATCAGAGTGAGCAGCTTCTTGACCTCCTCATTCTGCTCCTTCGTCACCTGCAACTCTCTTTCCATCTTCTCGCCTCATTCAAGCAACCACTTGCCTTGACAAGTCTTCTCTCGAATTTGTCCACATCGGCAACTTCTCCTTTCTCTTTAGCCTCAGCCAGGGCTTTTTCAGCTTCCGCTCTGAAATTATTCAATTTATGAACTGCTAAAAAATGATTAGTGATGAATTTTCGCAAGTCTACTTTTCTTAACGATGATTATTTTACTGATAAGCAAACAAACCTATCCTTCAATTTAGAAAGCTATGAAACGTGAAGATGAAAAAAAAAAAACTTTCCAAGAGAATAAAAAATGTAGAATAAAATACCTCTTCTCAGATCGCTTGACGAGTTCCCCACTCTTCATGTCGGGAGGCTTTCCATCGAACACATAGACGGGCTTGATTCCATTCGCCACCATGCGAATTGTTCGGTAGAACATTCCCATCAAGTGGCTGCAAAAGGAAACTTTTGCAATACAAAAGGATTCAACGTTTAATAAAATTTTGACTGCCATGGAATTTAATGAAACATTTTAACTTGATTTTCATAAAGGATAACTCTTTCCTAAGAATTCATCTGGTTTTTTCCTCAATCCGAGGACTTTTTTTGGCAAGTCTTTCTGCAAAGTTTTAAGAACGCCAAACAAATCGTGTCTGTATTTCACAACCAGACCAAATCTTCTTCCGATTTAAGTAGGAAATTTGAATCGAGCTGAAAATGCTAGACTTTTCCTACCTGGTGACATCTCCACTCTCGGATTGCAACTGCGTGCCGTCCTGCTGTCTTCCAGCAATCAGGAACTGGTACAGGCACATCGACGCGTCCACCGCCACCTGCAACAAATCATAATAAATAATCCTCCTTTTCTAAAACAGGGAAATTTTTTTAAAAATCAACCAGAATTCCTATTCATTCCTGTTCACCTGTCAAACCAACCTTTCTGCCGAAATTCTCTTCGTATTTGATGGTCTTGATGGCGGCCGGGGCGTGGTCCGCAATCACCTGGGAGAGACCCTTAATTCCCATCTCGAGAACCTGCAAAGTGAGCAAATTGGTCGGAAAATCCGGAAATCCGCAAAAAATCGAAAATAAAAACGGTTTTCAAAAATGCGCGAAAACGAAAATGAATTGAAGAAATGCAGAACGCGTAAACATACGGCTTTATACGTAGAAAGCGCAAAATCACAACTTGACCATTTTTCCTCTATACCTATGCACCACTTGACAGGCCGTGCAAATCGACTATGGAGATTTAAAAAAAAATTGTTTCATAAAATTTTCACCTCAAAAATAGTCGAAATTAGCATAAAATCGATTCTTATCATTTTTTTGAGTTTTTCACCCAAAATTCAAAATTTTTAATCGAAAATCAGAAAACTAAAAAATGATGTTTGTTGCAAACTTTATGGACTTCAAAACAATGCGTAACATGTGAGGATGAAAATGCTTCTGGAGACCTCTAAAACTTCTGGAATGCGTCACGTCAAAAAATCGATTTTCCAAAAGTCAATATTTTCTGCTCAAAACGGGGCTCATTCGACTCAGAATTTAACTCTGATCACGAATGTTTTTATATTTTAGCTGATTTAATGGCCTTATCACTGATACCGACTGATAATCATAGGGAAGAAAATAATTTCAGATTTAATTCAGAAATCATCAATACAAACGATGAACTATCTTTGAATTCGAATTTTCATTTCAGGAATAGCGAAGACGAGGCGAGCAAAGAGCCTGTGTTAGCAGATGCAGAGCGAGAAGTTTTACGATATCCATTGGTGATAAAAATGAAAGTAGTCAATGATATAAATGTTATTGAAACTAGCGAATAGATATGTGCTATTCATCGCATATAAAACATTATTGAGTAATAAGGTGTCTAATCAAACCATTGGAAATTATATTCTTGAAAATTCCGAGTCACATCTTAAATTCCTTTTGTCGTCTGAAATTGCTAAGAGGATATTAGGAATTATTGGAGTAAAAATAATTGCACCGGCAAATGCAACTATTCCAAATAATCCTATAAAATCGAAGCCTAAATATCAGTATGCATAATTTAATCAGATACATGAAAATTGAAACAATTAACATTAATGTGTTCAGATAAAATCATTGAAGAGCCAATGAAAGTCATTATCTCTTTTATGATTTGATGCAATGAAGTTGAAATTGCAAAATGAGTTTTCACACCGTTATATAAAAGCTGATTATAAAATCATATGCAGCAATTTGGCATATTGACTAGAAAGAAGACTGGCATTTTATTGTGTTTTGTGCTTGATTTACAAACAAATTATTTATTTATTAACTAGGCTTATCACAAGAATATTTTATGAGATGATATTTTTAGATTTTTTAAAGAGCATTTATTGGGGTTAGAAATTTGACATTCATTATGTAATTGTAGCTATATTTTGATTCGATGATGAATTAATCTGATTATTACGATTGTTGCGGCTGACCATGGACGTCAAAGGTCTCAGTCTATTGTTCCTCCTGAAATTCATGATAACCAAAAAATGACGGCATGGATGGCACGTTTTTTTTTTTACAAAATGATAGCATGGTTTTCAGCAAGCCTTACCCTACATTCTCTATCTCTATCCTCACCTAACCCTATGCCCTACTTTGTTGAGCTGAAATTGCAGAATATTCTAGTTGCCGAAAATTGATTGAAAATAACAAAAATTCGAAAGTTCAGCGAAGAAAACTGCATACATTCCGTCATTAATTGAA
The DNA here is from genome assembly GCA_002287525.1 of Diploscapter pachys. Taxonomy (NCBI): domain Eukaryota; kingdom Metazoa; phylum Nematoda; class Chromadorea; order Rhabditida; family Rhabditidae; genus Diploscapter; species Diploscapter pachys. The sequence goes on along the minus strand of LIAE01006596.1, from coordinate 102,213 downwards.
AAATCAAATCGTCATATTGTAGAAAAACGTGCCGCTCTGTCATCATTTTTAAACGGCCGAAATTCATCATTAAAATTACGAAAAAAGCATTGTTGGCAAGTTTTCTTTATCGTCGTCGGATTCAAACAGTTTTGAGATTTGAAAGTATTCGAATTAACTCTTGCAAGTTAAATTAACATCGTAAAATTCATATCAGCTGAATTCAGAATTACGCAATTAACATCCAGAAATTTGGAATTTTTAATATTATAATTTCATACATTTTCGAAAAATATCGTCTAATGGCTTGGCGTCGTTTCGGACTGGCAACTATAAACGAAAGTGGCATAGTTACGCATAACAAGCATCCGTCAAATAGTCGTGAAGTTGCGAAAGTGCTCTCATATATCTTGAAAGTCATATCTGCGTCTGACCCTTAAAGTTTTGTTTCATTTTGAGCACGCTTAAAATTATTACTATAATATAAGTATACTAATATTGACGAACTGATCGTTAATATCTAAATTAATCTAATGATTATTTTTGTATATGAAATAGTTATATAATTTTAAAATGTCGTAAATCAAATCACTCAATAGAAAATGAATTTAGTTGTACTGACAATAGCCCCTATCCACAAAATGGGTGTATGTCACTGCGCACCAAAGATTTTGGTACGTAGTGACCATTCCCCGTTTATCATCTTCGGATTAAAGTGTTTCTTAAATCTTTTTCTCATTGATCTCAACCTCAAAACTATTTCTTCGAAAATGTTATAAACACGATGAATTAGAGTTAAATTGATATTTGTAAAAGCCCAGTTAAAAGTTAGCCCTTAAAGAGTATCTCGGATCAGGTTTTGCATCCTGTCTTTATGATATTCGAGTTTAACAACCAAAGAAATCAAATAAGCCAACTGTGTTAATTTGCTTACATACTGCACGAGTAAAGGTATCATCATGTATAATATCCTTCGATTATCAGATTTATGTTGAGAATTTGTCGATATTCTTGTCAAATCACGAAATTTGAAATATAGAACAAAGTAGAGAAGCGAGGCAATGAGAGCCAGAATATCCAAAGATAAGTATGATACCTAAATATGTTGAATTATTATGCGATTTCTAAGGAATCAAGAATAAAATAAGATGAAGTAACGTAAGAAAGGGTTATCAGTGTCGAACAAAGTTATTGGATAATCCTTATTCTGTGTCGACATCAAAAATTCAAAAATCTACTCTGCACTGATAGAATTTAGCTGAATTTTGAAAAGATATATTGTACGTGGAAAACATGAGATTATGTTAAATTTCAGCCAAATCTGAAAAAGTGCAAGCGACTTTTCTAAACATTGACAGAGATAGAGGATAGGTGACTCGAAACTTTTGTCTCTTATTGTATCATAACTAGAGAGGCCAAGTGGTTTTTTTTTCGAAAAATCAACGATGCCATCATTTCAGGCGTATTTTATTACCCTATTTGGTGTCGTGGTTTCATGAAATTATTAACTAGTTATCTTAGTAATTAATGATAATTGAAACGTCGAAAACTTCATGCGTTTTTTCTCTCACTGGAAAGAAGTAGACTTGACCTCTCTAATCATAACACTTTACGCATGGTTAAAGCATTGAAACCATGATATCTTCAACTTACAACTAGAATTGGCCCATATTCTAATTTTTTATAGTAAGACGCCATATGTATTATAATCAAATACACTAAATTTAGAATTATCGCAAACGACATAATGCAACGAATGATCCTTTTCAAATTATCCCTGCAATTTTTATTGTATTAATAGTGCAAATGATTTTTCACTTATTTGGTAAGCAGTTTTGTTAGTTGTGGTGGTTCATATATGAGCACAAGTCGTTGGATAATAAGGCAGATGCTAAGCAATGCTACGGCTGAACTCACTACTGGAATCAAGAAGACGAGGCAAATGAAGGAATAAATAGCACATATGGTAAATTGCACCATAAAATATAAACCTAGCAAACCGTCAACCTGTAATTGATGGAATAATAGAATGGCTTTTTGTATATATGACGAAATGAGAAAATGATAGTATGACGTTTTGAATCGAGAGTATTTATGAAATAGTGTAGGCAATAATCAAACTTCTAACTTTTCCAATTTAAGAACTCATTTCGTCATTTGCGAACTTCTTACCTTACTAATAATTATATCACTAGGATTGTTCTTATATAAGTCTAAATTACTTTTCTAAAAATGAGTGTACAGTGGTGGTCAAAAGTTTCGAACAATTGTGATTATGAATGTAGCCTGGTAGGCCCAATAATTGTAGATAAATTTGAGTGAAGATTGACAAGAATTCTCAATACACAGTGTAACGGGATCGAACTGTGATTACGATCACTGTCTCTATCTCCTAATCTCTAAAATCTCAATTATACTAGGAGAATTAATATAATGTTCGGAAGTCAAGGTATTTCTATACCCAACGAACGAAAAAGTGTTACAATAGAGAAGAATATGTGTGTAAAATTTAATTCTAACTAATCCGCAATCATGAGACATACCAGTCTGCATTCATAACGATAATTCTTCAAAACTTTCGGTCGCCATTATATAGAGAAATTTTAACGAATACGAATTACCAGACAAATATAACAATAATTCAGGCATAAGAAATATGAAAAATACTGCTAATGAGAATGTAGCTAACACAACCGGAAAGACATTTACCAATCTTCTCATTTGATAATATATCGGGTAATAGGGCGCCTATAATCAATAATTTTTATAATATTTGTCAAATAAGTCAAATTACATTCTTTAATTCCAATAATTCGCTGTCGGAAATTCTTAATAGTAGATTAGGTATAATAATTATTGGAGAAATAGATGTAGTGAATAAAGGAATCCAAAAAAAGGATGTACTTTCAGGTATTTTAATAGCTTTAATATCATATAACGCTGAAACATCATATTTTAATTAAGACCCTACAAAATTTTTCATATAGTTATATTATTATGGAGAGATTTTTATTCCTTAAATTAATATATCTTACTGTTATTATTATATTCTTCCATTTCCATAGGTAAAATAATTGAAAAATTAGAAAATTTTATAAATATCAATAGAGTCGAAAATTATCGCGTTGTCTTGATATATTCTAGAAAACTTCAAATTATATACTTCAATCGACAGGTGAATTAGAACGACATTAGAAACAAAATCAATTTATTCCATTCCCTTCGTCTTGATACAAACGAAATATCATCTACGTTTAAATTTCATTAATATTTAATGAAACGATATATATTTTATTATTATGGACTGTGAGGAAGTAGATACTGTATACTCTTTGTTCCTAACTCTTGCTCTCCACTATACGAAAAGCGAATGTTTTCCAGAAATGAATCCTCACCAGACTCTTCATCTAATATTGTCATCGTCAAATATATGCTACTTGATAATAAATTTTCAGAAAAAAACTGAAGATGACAATAATTTTACCCTTTATCAATCAAATCTTTAATAAGTGAAAGGTACGATTTGACATTCAATTAATATGCAATTATTTGGTAGCCATTTAAAATATTCACTAAAGAGAAGTCTATAATTGTTATTCCGTGTTTAGATTTACAGACATATTTATTATTTATGAAAAAGCAGTGTTTTTCACAGCATATCATATAAGCTTATATTTTATGTTCTAAAGATCATTTATACAGGTGCAGAAACGTAAAACAGGGAAATTCAAGTTAGAAATAATTTTTACTAGCAAATGAATGAAATTAATATTTTAAATAGACTAATATACGAAAAATGTCATTGCACTTCGAAGATATTATTTTGACGCGATGTTGATAGATTCTGATTATTGCGTGATAATATGCGAGGATTTGAATAGGATCTGAACAATCCCAACACCATTTTCTGCAATTTCCTCTACGATCCGGAATCTGCCTGCTATCCCACGTGAGTTTACTCCATTCTTTGCAATTTATGCAATCCTCATTTGTAAATACTGTCAGAATCTCTTGTCTTATTATTTACAATCGGTTGCAATTCTTATCGCTTCTTTTATTTTCCTACGTTTCATATACCCTAGATCCGGTAATAACCATTAAAACAAAGCCGGAATTCTAGTTACCGTTTTGTGTAGTAAAAAAACTTGTTGCTGAAGCTAGAATAAATAGAGTATTGGGGTGCTATGGTTGCTGCTCTCAGATTGTGCACTCTGGAGCAGTCAGTGGGCATCCGCAGAGAGTCGTTCATCTATGGAATGGTCTTCTCATTCGGTCTTCTCATTTTTATGCAGGATCCTCTCGGCATCGTCACTGCCATTGTTGTCAATTTTCATTGCCAAGCAAATGATTTTTTTAAAAATTTAAAAATGGAGGTCATTTTTTCTAATACAAATCACGGAATATTTTGATAGAGAAATGTTTTATGATTTATGCACCCAGAAAATGATGCTTCGAGCATTGATCTGCTTAATTTTCTAATCGTCATTTATTTGCAAACCCTGCTGATCCCAGCTCTGTTCACTAAACTGGCCCTGATCGATGCAGACCAGAAGAGGCGGTTCTACTGGGCGCGGTACTGGATTCTCTAGGGCTTGTTTGCTGTCGTTGAGAAGATCATCTTCACTATGTATATCTTTATTTAATTTATAACTTTTCTTGATTTTATTATTGAATCTTGCAATATTTTTTCTTGCAAATCCTCATTCTTATCTGCTGCTATTTCTAACAATCCGAGCCTGTAGCTTATTGTTATTCAATTTTCTTGACTCATGCAATAATTTTACGGTTTTTAACACTCTTATCCTTACTCTTCATCTTGACTATGAGGCTAAATCTTGCTTTCACTTTTCTAATTTCTACCGCCTCTCGCCTTCATTCCAGCTGTGGTCTGATAACCTGCGCCCTGCGCCTGATCATCTTCTCCCTATGCCTGCCGCACTCCCTGTCCCTGCTATGCACCTTCTTCGTGCCTGTCTCCTCTGCCTTCCACCGCATTCGTGCTCTGTTCGATCGCTACAACAGCTATCCGGCAGTGTCTCCTTCGTCCTCCCCCTCTGCTTCACCCAACTGAATGATCCCTTTCCCTTCCGTCTTTAAGAATCGCTTTCTACCAAGATCGAAATGATTCAATAGAATTGTTAGTGTTTTATCTTTTGTAGACTTAGTCAACTTTTTATCCACTTCTGAAGCACTCTAAGGTGTAATTAATTTGCTCGTGATTGCAATTAACTATAGCTGCGCGATTACTGATAAAAACATCTAAATTCTGCGTAAATTATGACTTGCAACTTTTGAAGTCGAGAAACTTTGAATCTCTGACTGACATTCTCGAAGGATTTCGAAATTGTTTTCATCAGATCTAAATGATAGTGTTCTGATGCGCGTAGGTTACTTTTTAAATCAGAAATCTTTTGATTTGAGCAACATTATTCTACCTGAATATTCGACCATTATCATTAATAACTTGTGAAAGTTAATCTTCAATCCTAAATGATAATGTTCTGATACACATAGTCATCATTGCAAATCCAAAAATCTCCCAATTTGAGAATAATCTGCTTTTGCATCTTTTCTGCAATGTTGCATAAGAATTCAGAATTCTATTGTCTGTCTGTTTGCGTCATGATAATTTACTTTCTGGACAACTAGTGACAAATTCAACTTTCTCTGCAATCGGCTGATTTGTTCCCTGAATTCTTTCGATGTTTGGTCCATAGCCAAATAGCCGCATTCCTGCACAACGCACAGCGACACACTAAATCAGTGATTGTCCTTTGCAATTTGCAACGAAACATGTATTTCGAGTTGCAATGCGAAAGGGCGAATTAGAAAAGCAGAGCACATTCTAAACAATCAATTTGGCAATTTATCTTGCTGAATCTGAAGTGCACTTCTTCTTCTTCCTCGTTATTTGCATTCTCCTTTCTCTTATGTCAAAGAATTTTATTCCATTTCTGCGATTAATTAATAGCTCAAAATCTTGAATTGGAGAAACGTGATTTTCAATAAGAGAGATTCTTGAAATTGAGAAGAATTTACAAAGAAAAATAATTGGGAAAACGTCATGATATTTTTCAATATATGATTTTTATATGAAAGTGCATTATGATTTTGAAAAGAACAATGATTTTTTGCAGGCCTTTCGATATCGAACTTCGTTCCACAAGTTTTGCGCATATCATTCCACAATTTTCAGCAGACGAAAATTCCATATTTTGCATTCTCTTCTCTTATTTCATCATCTTCTTCTTTATTCATCTGATTTCGGTGAATAATTCCGTAAATAATCAAGTGTAATCGCATGCCATATCAACAGTGCAGAATCGAATGTCTAATGCTTTTGTTTCTGTACCCGAATCTGTTTGTTTCTGAATCTGAATAACAATTTGCACTCAGTAGAAGTATCATATTTCAAGTTTTCTTTAGAAAAATATCTACCTTGAATTGTTGCACTATGATCTAACAAACAAATTACTACTCTGATTAACTGATAATAAATTACAAGTTTATGTTACATTTTGAAGTAGTTAGTTTAGCTAAACATTCTAAAGTTTCTTTTCGAAAAGAAATTCAAATGGGCATCTGCCAATAAATCATCATCTAAATAAAAATTTCCGTTATATTAGGTTGGTCCATAGATTCGTAGCATACCGGAATAACTTCCTTTGTATCTAACAAATCCAAATGGGGTTTTCGATATTAGTACCCTCAGCGTATTGGCTTTTAAAAGATACTTTTCAACGAGGGACGAGACGGAACTTCCGGTGCGAGAGAGTATCCTTTTTTCTCTCCCCCACGCGCCCTTTTCATTCTTTCTCTCCTTTTCTCTTTCCCAAAATTCCGGTTCCGGTTTGAGATATGTGGTGTAAAAACCCAATACGTTAGCGATATTAATACCGAAGACCCCATTTGGATTCGTCAGATATAAAGAAAACTAGTAGGCGCGCTACGAGCCTATGGATCAACCCAATACCTAGGGCAAATCCTATGCTCTTCTCTAAAATTTTTGAATCTGGTACAATTTTTACAGCATCTGGATCTGTTCATGGTCTCATCTACTTCAGTTCAGTACCACGTGTTTCTGCTTTCATTCAAACATTTCTCACAACTTCTTTCGACTTCTAATTCCAGTCAAATTGTCCATTTACGTGCAGCTCTACGTTTCTGGAATTGCCTAACATTTACCAGGTAGAACAATGAAAACTCGCCCCTGCCTTTGTGCATTGCAAATTGACTGCCAAGTGCAGTGCAGACTGCAGTAGACCAGGTTGTTTTGCCGAAGGAAAACAATTTGCAATCGAAGAGAAGAAGGAGAAGTTAAGGCTTAGGACCGCGCGCATGAGAAACGAAGTTGGGATTGGGATAAGCAGAAACGGGAAAGAGAAGGAAAAATGGCACCTTGGAATATTCGAGTTGGTGGATTGGAAGGGGAGGAGGAGGACAAGAGAGGACAAGCATACGAGTTAAGGACAGAAAGGTGCAGGGCATGAAAGGGCATTCAAAATAGTGGTCTTTGAGCTTTGTTGAAATGAAAAATAATTTATTAAACATCAGACCAACTGTGTGAGCGTAAACCTTAAGTGCATTTTTGACTATTGAACTGTCTTAGTATTCTTGGAGATTCAAAGAGAAAAACAAACTCTATGCTGAGTTGTGTTGTCTGGTTCAAGATTATGATTTTAGGTGAGATCATCTTGTGATCTGATCTTCAGTATCAATAGTGACTGTCTGCTGTGAGAATTGGAGAGCTCCTCATTACTCTCAACTCGAGTTCCTTTCATCTCTTCTTCCTTCTCCTGCCTTTCCGCCTCATTTACCCATCCTTTTGATTGGTCTCTGTAGGTTTGCTTTCTCTGTGCTGCTTCTTCAGTTTGTGTGTTATTGCCTCTATTTCCATGCTTGTTGTCACTCTGCTTTCTTGTCTTCCTGTCTACGTGCTTATTCTGCCTTCTCGACTTGACACTTCAGAGAACGTGGACCCAGTTGATTTCGGGCTGTTAGTTCTTCTGCATAGCCCCCTGTCTAATTCTGCAGGTTCATCCCCACTAGCATTCGTGTTTCAACGATCAGGCTATTCTGGGATTAGTCGAACTTCGAATTCTTCCTCGAAAAAGCCTCCTTGATATTACCCAACATTTTTCATCTTTATCTTTGGGCTTCTAGATATTTGTTTTCAAGATGAAGATTTTAAAATGATTTTTCTTTAATTTGAAAAGTCTCAACCATTTTCAACATCTGCATTATCTACATAGAATCACTATTCGATTTATTATGAAGTTTCTTATTCTTCTTATGCACTCATTTAATTATTTATTCTCGATATTCTATGGCGATACATCTCGGCAAGCATTTCGCAATCTATTTCGATGATTTTTTCTAAGTTTAGATAGACAAAAATATGCGCAATTTTCTTTCAAAAAGAGTTCGTGTTTGAGTGCAGGGATTTTTTCTAGAATTAAGTGCGAATGTGCTGGAATTATCCACCCTCAGCCGTGCAGAAACAAGCCCCTTTCCTCTCTCAATTGGATGTTCGATTATAGAGAGAAGTAGAGGGAAGAGGGAAAGGAAGTCAGAAGAGGTAATGAAAATTGGGAGGGCCTGATTTGCAGGGCAGAAGGCAAAAAAGACTGAAGAACGAGGAAGTTATGAAGAGCATATGGGAGGAGTTGAGTGAATATTGCATGTTTGGATATGAGGACAAAAGGCCTGTCCATGCAGTCTGTTGCATTCAGAGGCGTCTGAGATTTACCCTACGCGGGTTTCTCATGATTTTCCGTCAAAATCAGAAGAAGTCTACCTTTCCTTTTTGCAGATCTAAAAAATTTCTATCGTCCCCGTTCATACAAAATTCAAATATTTGGGTAGAAAACTGATTGCCAGCTTAGTTGACATAGCTTTGTCTTTGCCTTTGCCGGTCCATAGGGTCGCAGTACTTTTCGCAATTCCCTAACTCATTGTCAGCAGTCCCTTCCCTCCTTGTGCTGCTTCTTCATATCGGGTTTCATGTCGATGTCCCTTTGCTCATTCTTTATTCTTCTTTTTGCTCTTTTTACATCTCGATGTTTGCTTTCTCATTATCATTCTATCTCTCGCCCACCTCTGCATCTTTTCCCCTCTCTCATTTCTTTCCCCTTTCGACTTATTACTCTTTTCCATTTTGAGTGTCAATTTCCAATTTCTGTTCTATGCCCCGCCGTTTCGCTCCCCTTTCTGCCCGCAATTCCGTTGCCTCGTTGCTCTGTTGCCATTAGCTGGATGCTCGAATTCTGCAGAGCATAAATTGTGAATTCCCTCAAAACGGCTATTCAGTTTGCGTGTTCTGTTTCGATAGGCATAATTGGATTGCATCCATCGATGTGTCGAATGGTCTATGATTGCCTTGTTATGCTGCTTGTATTATTACATCGAATCCGATTATTTCCCCCCATTCTCTTTCTTATCTATCTCTTCTCTCTACTTTCCCGCTTTCTGTCTGTGTTTTGTCTGCCCTGTCAAACACGCAAACACGTGCACAAACATTCGATCCAATTGTCATAGCTGCGCATTGATTCGGATCTGGATTCCTAGAATCTGCTTGAAAGCAAGCAGCATATCGATAAATCTTCTTGATCTTCTCGTAAAGACTTCCTGTTTCCGTTTGAAACGTGCAATCCACATCATAAAATGGGGGAATATTTTGCAACACAGCTGATAGTTTTCGAGAGATTTGGTTCGAGATAAAATGGAAGGGGGAAACACATTTAGTTTTGAGTCTTCAATTCGAGCAATTCGAGTAATCTCTGCAGCTGCATCGCTTCGTCTCTTTACTCCCATTCCTTTTCTATTCTTCCACTTTTCATAATCTCATTGTAGCTTCCTTCATTCAATTCTTTCAATTACTTTCAATCTGCATCTCGTTAGAACTGATTCCATTTCCATCCATCTTTTTCTGCTTTGTGTTCTCTTTCCTTCTAGAGCAACTAGGTGCAGCCCTCGCAAATTTTCGAGTTCATTTTTTTTTTTAAATCTTAACTAGCACGCACACAAAAACGAAGTCAAGAACTTCATTCCATTAGGCATATTTGGTCAATCACGAAAACACAAACTCTATCATTGCCTCAAGGACTTGCGATTTCTCGTAAAATGAGTAACAAATTAGAGGTTCATATAAATCAATTAGCCAAATAAGAATAGTAAATTGCTTAGATTACGGAAATTTCAAGATACACGAATATTGTCTAAAAATATTTCGCAAATAGGCGTGATACTCTATGAGATAATGATTACCTCGGTCCTACCCAGTTAATGACAGCCTGTTTTCTGTTTCTTTTTCAAGCTCTTATCTCTTTTGACTATGTCATTTGCATTTCCCTTCTTCATTCCTTACTTGTTGCCTCTTTTCGTCTTTCGGGTTCTGCAATTCGCACATTCGCACATTCATTCAGTTCATTCATCTCCTTTACTTCCCTTTTCAGGAATGCTCGAGCCGTCTCAAGTCTTTCCTCCCTTGTCCTCTATGGGCGTGTCTGCTTCTTCCATTCCCTCTTCCTCACTTTCTCCTCCTCTCTCCTCTACTGCCTTTACTGCAGTTCATCATAGACATCGTGCTCACCATTTGCTCAGAGACATGGATTCTCCAGGTATGAATTTTACATTTCAATGTTTCTCGAGTAAAGATTTTTCTTGCGATATCCACGTACAGATGCAGTCATTTCTCAGAAATTTTTAATTATAGCTTCGAAAATTCCGTCTGCAATATTGTCTAGAGACATGTGCCTTCTTTTCCCCAATCTCTGCCCAAACGATTATGATGCTATTTTTTGTAATGCGAGACAAAACGCATTTTCCTCTATAATTAGCTGCTGAATTTTGAAAGCCATTATTCCCTTTCAGAGTAGACATGTTTAGAAGGAGATTAGGCTAACGGAAACGCATAAAATGATTGGGAAGCCCTGGAGGGAAATGCTTTACTTGGATGTTCGAAATTCCAAGCTTAATTTAATCCTTCCATTTGAAAATAAGTAACATCTTTCGTCCTTTCCGCCTGTTTCACTTAGAAGGTCAAGGATCTGTTAACTTGAATATTTCCATATCAAAAGAGAGCAAATACTATCAACTTAATTCATAACCCTAGCTTAGCTACAACGAGTGGATGGATTATTCCAAAGCTAATTAGATTGTTGCAGCAAATCGGACACTGACCTGTCCCCTGGGCGGTCAGCATGGCGATTTCATGTGGTACTTCCTGCAGTCCCTCATCTGTCTCATCAATTTCTCCGCTATCGTTATGAACCTATTCTTCATGCACGTTTGCAAGGTCAGTTTTCACTCATTTTTTAATCATCATAATCAACTAATTTTAAATTCGAGGATTTCGTATTTCAATCTAGTTTTGATGACAACATCGTGTGTTTCACTGAGTTTTATGCAAAGATCAGCAGAAATTTATTCGGACCTCCATTCTGACCAATCAGCTGTTTATTCCTCATCTCCAAATAGCTCTGTAGTTTTTGTTCCCTCGAATAAGCCTTCCCTCATTATTACGTGTCTCTGCATTTGCATTTGGGTGCCCCAATTAAGTCCGAATTATTATCCCAGAAAGTGCAGAAATTCGATCGCCTTCGTCCGTACTCTTTTGAGTCGGAGACATCAAAATTCACGGAAAATGTAGTGCATAAATTGAATTCCCAGGAACAGAAAAGGCATTCAATGTGGCTTGATTTGGACGTTCGACTGATGAAGTGAATAGAGGAAGGGAAGAAGAAAGGAGGGAAGTGAGGAAGTGGAAAGAAAAGGAGGAAAGTGAATTGCAACATCGAGATTTTTGCAAAAAAAATGATACGTGATAAAATTAAAAACGAATCTGCAAAGTGCAGAAAATTATGACAGAATCTCTAGTTTATTTTCCAAATGCATTTTTACAAAAAAAAAAAAACAACAACAAAAAACGAGAAAGAGCGAATGATAATAATATGAAAATGTTTTGCGTAAGACTTATTTAAATCATCAATTTCATATAATAATGATTTCTAATTCAGAGAGGTGGAGTGATGCACCGCAACACTCGTCTGATGTTGTCGTCGATATCATTCTGTTTTGCAACGAACGCAGCTGCAGGCCTGCTCTACAATTTCTACTTCTTCTATCTGGGCATCAATTCCTTCCCGAAATATCCCGTCTACAGGTTAGCAATTCTTTCGCCACTTTGATGCAAAAACTCTTCATCTCTAGGCACATTTTTATTGCTCATTCTGCCATAAAATCTCAGCATTTTGTCGGTAAAAAGGTCGGCTTCGTTCGTTTCGTAATCAATAATAACAAGCCGATTTTATGCGCATTTGAGAGGCTTGAAAGGACAGGGCGAAAAATCAGAAAAGCAGTCAAAAGTGAGTCGAGAGGTTTACGACTCGCAAACTTACAACATTCACGCTTCCTGCTTCTTTCTTATCACTTTCTGAGTTGTCATTTGAGCTCATAAGTCAGTCAGTCGTTGGTTTTGCGAGATGCGATTAGGATGGAAAATGAATGTTTTGAAGCATTAAAGAGGGCTAATCGAATTATCGAAATAGGAAGCGGAAAATAATCCTGCAATTTTGAATGGAATAAAATAAATGCGATGTTTGCAGCTCGTTGTGCTCGACGATAAACGCGCTGATGGTGCCGTGGGACGTGGCCACCTGCCTGCTTATGGTCGGGGTCGGCACTGAGAGACTCATCGCTACGAGAAAACATGTCCCCAGTGGAACTATATCCAACACTGTCAAGGTAAACGAAGAATAACGTGACATAAAATCATGTGTTATTGATTAGTGATGATAATAGGACCCATTTTCAACTGAAATTTGGGAGAAAATCGATTTTTCGAATTTTTCCCTGTGGTGTACTCCCTTACGAAATTTCTCCTTACATAAAGGGGTCAAAATTCTTTTTCGCCCCGAGACCGAGCAAATTGCACATTATTTCAAGATCTCGTCATTCTAGAAAGGTTTATTAAAGGAATTGAGCAGAAACATCCATTTTTATGAAACTTGTAGAGATCCGAATATGCCGTTTTATAGCATTTTCCTTAATAAAAATGGCACTTTGACTCCCCCGATATCTCGAAAAGTTTCTCAACAGCGACGGCTAATTTTTTTTACATATTTGTTGTTCCCATTCAACCCCCCAACATGATGTTATGGGCCGTTGTTCATAAGAAGAACTTGAGGTCAAAATGTTCCCTTGTTAACAGTTTCATCACCTAACTAAATATCACGAGACTAAGAAGAAGAAGTAGAGACATACGAATTACCATTATAAATGACTTCGTGTTCAGGTAACATTTCTCCTGGCTGGAGCTGCAGCCCTCTTTGTCACTTGCAACTACATTCTCAATTTGACGTGAGTTGCACAGTTTATCAATAATTTATTCGATTATCGTTAATGAGCTTTTGCCTCGTAATTGAGGATCTATGGAATCGTTTTTTCCTTGAGATAATGAGTCAAATTGTGTCTCATTCATTATGCTAATCATAGAAGAGATGCTTTTCGAGTTCAGTTTGTGTATAGTCTATTCTCTTTAACTTTTGAATCCCACTCTCATATTTGTGGCTTCTTAAAATTTAGTTTATTTTTATGACGCGTATTTTTTCGTCTCATAACTTGCGAATTAATGACTGCCTGTCCTTTATTATCCCCATACTCCTTCCCAGCTTTGTCTCATAACATGGAACTTCCTCTAATTTTCGGTCTTCGTCTTTTCTGCCGAGGTTTCGGTTTTATTTAGAACCAAAGTATTCTCATTGGGCTAGTGAATCGCTAATCATTTCCAACCTGAAAATAGCCTCAATAATCTGAATTCAAATGATTTGAGTGCAGAACGCAACTTCTTAGGAACTAGTCTCTAGGATTTTCTGATTTGTGCTGCTTGCTTTGACTACTTGAAGCTGAAGCAGAGAATAGATGCAGGAAAATGATAATTCGTGCATTTCTGAAAGTGAAGTTATGGCTTCGAAGGGAAATGTTCAAAGAACTGCACCTAACAGAGCCGGAAGGAGAATCATCTATATTTTATCCATTATGCGTGAAAATTTAATGAGGTGCAAGAGTGTTGTCTATTTTCTCATTTCTACTGAGGGATAAATAACCATTTCCAAACCATAATAAATGAAGAGAGTTGTTGTTTTCAGGAAAGATGGAATGTGCATTTGTGACGGTGCCTCTTTGTCCGACAGACAAGCGATGCTCGTGCGTATTTCAGTGTGTGCCATAGTCGAAGCAGGGACTGTCGCCCTATTTGGTTATGTCCTAATTCTGTCCAGAAGTGAGGCTGATGGATTGGGAATCAACACCGCTAAATACTCGCTTAGTCAACGATTTCAGGTAGATGTGTATACTGAATTTATTTCGACGATTTTTATTCCATTTTATCTATACATGCAAAATTCACACAATGCCAAATCGTTCGTTTCTCAGCTTTGAAATTGTTGTCTAGCAGGATAAATTCTTCCGCGGATTTTTGGTGTCTCGTATATAAAATGCGCGAACTAAATTTTTGCAATTAAAGGTTTCAAAAATTCTGCTAAATCTGGCATCATTCATTGTCGTTTAATGCTTGCACCTCTCATTTTAACTTCTTTCAGCAATACTGTTTCCTAGCGCAAAATGATATCATGTAAACATTTCTTTTAATAATTACATCATGCAGATTCAATTAACGCGTTTAATTACGATAGTTGCGCTCTAAATTACATCACTATTTCTCTAATTACGATCACTCCGATCAAAACCTGCATTGTTTCGTCATCGTCAAATAGCTAATTTTGAAATTAGATCCCAAAATCTTCTAGGGATCTTAGACCAAAGTATTTATGGTTCAAGTCAGAAAATGTTTGCTTTTCCACCTGCGAATAAAGACATTTCTGGTGTCATTCTAATTGAATATCAAGATTCGAGGGAGGTCCTGTTGGAGGCCTGCTGAATTTGCATTTTGCCGCTTGAAACAAAAAAAAACCCGATTTTCAACCTGCGCATTCTGCTGCTTTACAACTGAAGATATTCACAGAATTGCACACAACTCTATGCCTTTTGCAAAGTCATCTGTTGCTTTAGTAATACAGCTAGAAACTAGAAGATTCCCCGCATCACTAGTTGTGTGCATTGATAAAAGGGATTAGCAGGAATAATTTGTATCTTTGATATTAACTTAAACAAAAGATTTTCGTTTTTGCACTTTGGATAAAAACTCCCCATTTTGATCAAAAAATGAAAGTAGAAAGTATAGTCTTTTGATGAAAACATCGTTGAATAATGCGACGAGGAAGATCACGCGCAAAACCCTGCAATACAAATGTATTTACAATTGTAGGTAAAAATTACGGAAGCAAAAGTTCAATTCACTTGCAATGTATGCTTCTATTATGTTCGTTGCTGCGTATAACCCATGGAGTGCTTGCGTATATATGCTGATGTTCTTATTATTTATGAATTAGACATCCATTATGTCATTCGAACAATGACTGGTCTCCAAGAATTCTCTCGTGTATCATCAGCAGCATTACGCTCAAAGTTCGTCAATGAAATGCATAAAATAAAGCTATTTTAAGAAAAAAAAAGAAAAGCTAACAAGGGAACTTTCAGAAGTGTCCGCCTCCGATTTGACTGATTTTTTCACCACAGGGGTATTTCAGTGCGTAGAAGACGGATCTGAAGTCAAAAAATGCAATGGTGACCTCCCTGATCTTGGGAATCCCAAAGGCCTTTATAATGGAGAAACGCTTTATTTTGTCGAGAGACAATGTATGCAAATTTGTAATTTAAACTTTGTATGCAATTTCTTCATTGGATAAAAGCGATTTCCGGGATTTCCAAGACCAGAAAGCCACCATTGCATTTTTTGACTTCATATCCGTCTTCTACGCACTGAAATATCCGTGTGGTGAAAAATCACCCAAATTGGAGGCGGACATTTCTGAAATTTCCCATGTAAGGAGAAATCAGGCGCTAGTTTTGAATTATTCTTTATGCGAATTGACTGGAAATGACTGTTTGAGCGTTGAAATTCACAATTAATCTAAAATTGCCACAATCAGTAGACAAGACAAATGATTATCAGAGCTATAAGAAATTTGAGTTGGGAAAATTTCAAAATCGGAATTAAAATTTTTGCGACCGGAATCGGGATTAGCTTTTCTTCACAACCCAAAATCGGAATAATAATTCCGAGGTCCAAATATTCCCGCAATCGGCTTATTTTAAATCGACATTCCGAAACCCCTGATGATAATGCAATTACAACTTTCAACGAATTTATATTCCAGATCTACGAGACCTATCGAACTACCCAAATGCTGTTACCGTCAGCTATTCTCCATGCCATTCTCTACCTGTCCTACCTCTGTCTACTCATTCCGATAAGAGATCTCAGGTAACATCCATTCATATGCGAATTATAGCCCTAGATAATTATTATTTCGAAGAATTCCTCAGAATTAGCCTCGCATCACGCGGCCTATTATTTTCTTTTGAAATGCCACATACAGCAGTGCGGCAGTACAGCATAAATGTGTACAAAGATAAAAATAGAAAAAAGCTTTGCTATTTATGTGGATTATTTGCGTAGAGGGAAGGGAGTGCAGGCGAGCTGTTGCCTGGTATAATTAGTGATGCAAAAGACATCGCAAAAAGGGCTTTCATTGCAACAAGTCTGGGAGACAGAATTGGGAGAATTAAAGAAATGAAGATCATCGTCTGCAATTAAACTAAGATCCCACGTTTCGCTATACATCGCAAATTTGAATTGAAGTAAATATCAGAATACTAAAAAGTAGATCCATGAAAAGTTACAAGGTAAAATTTTCAGAGCCGAACCAGCTTTAACTGTATTGCAATATAATTTATCGACAATTATATTCTCGTTCCCAGGAATTCACGCTCTGGCGCATCCATTGGTGAGTTACTCAATTCAAATTTTATCATTATTTTGATATCTTATAGATTTGCCTATCTCGACATTATTATCTGCGCCAAAGGGTAGACGATATTCTGCGAGCCATTCTGGTGAGGCCACCCCCGATCGTGCTGCACAGTTCCTCTCCGCCTGAATCTGTCAGAGCAGCCACTCCCGAACTCAGCAGCAGTCAGAGGTTAGAATAGACTTATAACCACAATTATGTCAGACTGACAGACTGACAAATCAGGCAATTACAAAATGACGGCAAGACTTTCCTTAAATGAAGTGCTATTAATAAAAATCGTGCCGTCATCAGACCTAGGGAGGGCTTAAGTCAGGATGATCATGCGACTTACCCGTTTATTTTTTAGTCTGACTCAAATGCTTTCTAGGTCTGGCCGTTATATTGCTGTTGCCGACAAATAAAAATAATACTTTTGAAAAAATAAGATTTGACACTTTTACGACTTAAAAATGTCGCACCTTTTGAAATGTAAATGAGAGTAAAGTATTTTTATCACACTAATATACTTATCGCGAGAATTTCATGTCGTGAATTACCCAAGAAGTTGAGGAGGATTTTTTCTTCTGTTGAATATTTGAGTTGAACTCTCGATTCGTTTCTTCGAATTCGCCGGAAACGAAATGGATATTTTATGTTGCAATGAAAAACATAAGCCTGATGGAATTTGTGCAACTTTTGCAACGAAATGTGCTGTGTTTTAGTTTTCGATCTGAGACTGTCCGAGTGGACTTCCGAATTGCTCCCGAAAGGCACGCGCAAATACTCGAGTCGTTCTGGGATAGAAAATGAGAATTCCATACGGAAATATTGAAGACAGGAAGAGATGTGTAGGACAAACTCAATTGCCTTATCTGTATGTTTTTACACAGATCTAAGTATTCCATTATATCATCCTTAAATAATTTATTCATTTTTCTACATATGTAATTGCAAGTTGCATAATTATTTTTAAACTACCTATGGAACTATCATTTTATGCAACTCGCAACAATTTCTGTAAATAGGACTCGTATGAATTTGGAGCAATTTTAACTATCCTATCTGAAATGCTATCTAATCATATGAACTAGGTGACTAATTCGTTAGCTGATCGATTTCTGCTCAAACGCTCAAACAGCCTTGGTGACGATCGTCACTGCGTGAATGTTCTTGATGTGCTCTCCCAGTGTGTCTATAAACATTACATTTCATACTTCTGCTGATTTGTGAAGTGAAGGATTTTCGATTGAATTAAGTATCGAATTTTTCTACAATTCTTCAATTCATAATCAAATGATAAACAATTGTATTTGATGATTGTAGGAGCATATTTCATCAAATTTACACATATTTGTGTGCAAAATTGGGGCCTTTCAACTTGATTTCTGAATAATTCGAGTGATGTTTTTCATGATCTGATCATTGTAAATGTGATATTTTTGATTGAAAATATATTGTACTTTCAAAGAATAAATACGTTTTTTTTTTCTATTAAATTACGCATACCAGTGACTCTTCTGTGCTGCTGAACTTTGGTGAGTCCTTTGAAACTGGCTGCCTCGACCTGAATCGCGTAACTCGCCCCGCATCCGCCTGTAATAACGAATTGTAAATTTTCGTATCTAACGTAAAATTTAGGCAGGATTGCTAATAATGAAATTACATTTATTTGTCTTGGAATTCAAAAAGTTGAATAATTAGGAAAATTCAAAGGTGAATCAATACAATTGCAAGTTGATAGGCATTTTTGTCTTACCTGAAACATCTTCGACTTTGATATGCTTGATTCCCTCGATGCCTTTTCTCAGTTCTGACTCCAGCAATTTCTCGCCTTTCGATGCAGCTGAACAAAGACTTCGCGCGAAGTGACGGATTCCGGAAGATAGCATTTTGTTGCTGAATTAAAATAATTCGTATTTTCAAAGAGAAAAATTTAGACACTACTTTGTGGCAGTTTTACCATAATTCTCTTTTCAACAATACAGCTTTGACTTATTAGAAATCTTTATTGTCCAACTATAGAATTTTCTCACAAATCACAGAAATTACATTACACTAATCAATCATCAGAATATGCATAGCTTCATTATCGTTGTATTCAATAATTTATGGATAAGCAGTCAAAATCCTTCAATGTTCAGGTATGAATTATTAATGAGGAATAATTTTTGACTGCATGTTCTTATGTTCGATAAAATGAGTTAGATCCCTGGGTTGCCAATTTTAGACGAATATCCGATAGAAACGGGAAAAGCATCACTAAATTGTGGAGTTGGACTAGAAAATGAATAGAAGACAAGTGAAGGCAGAAATGAGACGCAATAAATGAATTATACGAAAGAAGGGCGCTAAGCAATTAATAAATGAAATCGAGATTGAAATCGAAATGCATAAATGAAATCGAATATAAACGAAGCATGCAATAGTTCACGGATCTTCTATATATGAGACTAAAACTATTATCGTATTCCGAAAAATAATATTGTTCATTCGTGAAAAGTTATGGTTTAATCTTTAGTGCATTTCTAATTTTCATATTTCTGTGAGGAGCAATCCTATCACGAATGAAAAAAAAAACTACTTCATTTTGACGTCTCATCATTTAGAAGCCATGAACCTGCACAAATTGCACAAGGTTTTGATTGATTCCACACCGCTAAGTTCGATTCTTTGACCAGTCAAAAATCAAAATAATCATAAAACTCGGACAAATATTTCTAGAAAAATGAATATTTCAGTCAATTTCTCGAAGACTCGAGTCTATTATCAGTTAACCCATGAGGAAGCAATTCTCGAAATAGGTACATCGAACGTTATTAATGCGCGCCTAGTTAGTTTTCACATTTCATGTATTGCCTATTCACTGAATTATAAGAACTTCGAAGAAAATATCACATGTAATTAGATTTCTTTAGCTATGGATAATGCTCTCGAATGATGTTCCTATTTGGACTTATTTTTTTTCTAGCGAAGATAGTGTGGCTTCCTTAGAAAATAAAAATATGGCAAATCAACGAATCAGTAAATAATAATTGAAAATTCATCGAAAAATAATTCATCTAGAACTTTGTTGGAAATTATTAGCTTCTATACGTCACT
Source organism: Diploscapter pachys (assembly GCA_002287525.1). NCBI lineage: Eukaryota > Metazoa > Nematoda > Chromadorea > Rhabditida > Rhabditidae > Diploscapter > Diploscapter pachys. The sequence continues at coordinate 82,222 of LIAE01006596.1, read as the reverse complement.
AACTAGCATGAGTGATTTCACAAATATTATCTATTCATCAGTGAGCACCTCGTGTCCTACAAGCCTATATGATTTTGTGAAGTTAGCATGAAAAGATAGAAGTGATCGAGTCAGTAATGATTGCAATATAAATATGAATAGGAATGCAGAGGTAGTCCGTGTATGATACCGTAACCATTCTGTTCTGCTATTGATTGTGATCAGTTTCCTCTTCTTCAGAAGTGGAAGTACCATTGAGGGAAGGCAACGAGTGAGAATCTGCAGTGGTCGTGTCTGGCTGCTCTCTCTGACTGCACTGACTGCTCTGTTTGTGCTTACCGTTCAGCACCCACTGCAGAGCCCAGATCGACAGCGGACGCATGTAGCCGATTGCCCTATAGTATCTGAAAGTTAACCAATTAGAAAGTGAAGCTTTTGTCAATTTCATTTTAACACTAAAAAAGAGTCTGCCTAACGGAATTGTATGAAAATGAGTTTTGAGATGATGAAAATGAAAATGAAAACGAAAACGAAAACGAAAACGAAATAGAAACTTTTCTTTAACACGTGACAAAAGAAATTCCATAATGTAAATGTAAAAAGAATTTAATGTAAAGGAAGTTTTTATGGAAATGTGTCTACATTATAACTTATTTTGTCGATATGAAATGCGAAATTTCGACTCACTTGGTTTCATACATGGCCTCAGGTGTCTGATACTGGAGTCCTGAGCGTTCGAAGCATGAATAGTAGCATCCAGATGCAGTGTGGAAGGCCTTGTCCCTCTCCCCGTGCTGCAGGAAGAATGCAGCCAGTGCGTACGTTACTCCAGTCCACATTTCATCAGCCTGAAATTTTATGCAAAAATCACTCCAAGATAATCAATCCAAAATTTTTTTTTATTTTTCTCATATATACGATTTTTAGACTTGTTGTTATTCTTCGACCAGAAATACCAGTGATGGAAATTTTAAAAAAAAATCTACCTGAATGTATTCCCTGTCGATCGTCCCATCCGGCTTCATTCCGTTCACAGCGCCCATCTGCCCATTCGCGAATTTCAACACGTTGTACTCGTAGATCGTATTCAGAGCTTTCGAGACCATTTCGGGAGGCAGTACCTGGAAGGAAAAACGGTGTCAAAGTTAGAAATAAAAAGGTGGGAAAATTCGAATTTTATTTCAGAAAAAAAGAAGATAGATATCGAGTATTTTCCATAAAAGTTTTGAATTCCAAACTAAAAATACAAGACGCTTACTTCAGCAGCCATTTTAGGTGAAACGGACTGCAGGAACCAGATGCCGCACAGCTGATCTGCCATTATGGAATCACTGAAATATGAAAATGAAGACGAAAAGGAGAAGGCGAGGAAAACCTGCTGCGTGACTCCTCGCAGAACTTGAAGTAGCTTCCATTCCACAACTTCTCTATGTAAATTCGTCGGGCCCGTTGGAGATTCGTTGCAAAGACGTCTTTCGACTCGACATCCCCGATCTCCTCGGCCATGGCTGCAGATACGCACAGGGAGGCCAGCCACAGAGAGCCGCAATATGCACTCACTCCTGAAAATGAATACAAGTTTAAAAGGGAGAAAATAATCAATTTTGTCTTCGACAATATTTGTAACAAGATGCAGCAAATGTTTTGGCATGTTGAAAAGTGCATCTTTTCCTCGTTATTAAAACCACTTCACTCGAAAAATGAAAGAAAACATTTCAGGGAGGCAGCTAATGAATTATAATAAAAAAAGTTTCGTCTTTCTAGACGATTGCTTATCGCACTCACCCTCCATTCGCCAAGCATCGTAGGTCTGATCAGCCTTTCCGAAGTTCTCAATCATTCCATCTGTGTCCCTGTCCCACATTTCCAAGGCTTCGTACATCAGAACCTGAAATACAAAAGACATCTTTTCAAAAGTTGGAAAAATGAAAACCTTGACAGCCGGCCAGGTATGTTCCAGAAATGCTCGGTCTCGCTTCGCCACAATCAGGTAATCTCTCCAAGAGGTTAGCACGTACTGGAAACATAATAAAGTTTCAATTGATATGTTAAATCTTGTTCTAACCTTCAAGTTGAGATCCTTCCATTTGCCCGTGTCGTGCATCACATAGGCATTCGTGATGATCCAGGGCTCGTCTGCGGGATTTCCGAGGTCGTGCGGGACGCGACTCTGAAAATGGGCATACATAATGCAATTAAATTCGAAGACATGAAATCCAAACAAAATCGGATTTGATTTTAATCTGATAATCAATGCATAAGAAATAGTACTTTCTAAAAATACCTGAGTCTTTTGCTTGGCGAGATCGCCTTCCATGTGGAATCGGATGAGTTTTTCGATGGAGTGAGAGATTTGATCTGTGAATTCTGCCTGAATGCAGAGCTCTAGTTCGGGCCATAGTTGGGCGAGCGCGAATGAGGCATAGAAGCTCACATCGTACGTGTTGATCATTCTGGAAAAAACGATATTTAGAAACAAAGCTGCATACAAATTCTAAGAAAGCTAGTCCAATCTGTTGCTCTAATTATCTTGGAAAATAATTCAAAAACGCACTACTTTCACAGGAGAAGTTTTATTCACCTGTATTCCCAGGACTCGAGATATCCAAATCTCCCGTATTTCATCATTTTCTCCCTCGTGTACTGGCTCAAATGTGCCTCTTCACTCGACCACCTTTCGTCGTATTCGAACCACAGCGAGCCTCCATCCGTCAGGAAATAGGTCTCGTTGAACAGAGCGGATTTGTACCTGAAAAGTAAAAGTAGATTATAAATGAGAAAAAGAGTCATTTTGAAGTGACAAATAAACGAGAAATTTTAGCATGAGCACAAATTTACACGTAAGCGAAACGAAATCGTGAAAGATCACTTTGCGTAAGAGAAAGAATAAGATCGTGTATTTTATTTTGAGCGCTTTCTCCTGCATTTAGACTATCAATTCATTGTCTCTTTACAATAACAAGAATTAACTTTGAAGTTAGAAGCAACAAACGCACCATTCAGGGAGTGTAGGGTCTTGAAGAACAGGATTCTGCCATTCCTCGATGGCCCTCTCCTAGTCCTTTCTCCTCTGCAGAGCCAATCGGCACAGGGCGTCTGCTGCATCATCGGCGAAGAAACGAGTATAACGTCTGAATTCGATGAAATTAGAGTAGAATGTAAATTTAAATTTATAGAAATTGGAAATTATTATAAGCTCTTTCATCGAAATAAAGAAAAATAGTGTTAGTTCATTAATTTTTTCGGTTTTAATTCAAAGAAAACTCCGCTAAAATATTCAAATGATGTAAATTTGCAACCTTTTGTAGAATCTGGTCGCCTTTCCAAAATTGACGACCTGCATGTCCCATGCCAGTGCAAATTCGACTTCACTCGACTTCGAATTGGCTCGGACTCTGAATCGTTGACAGACACCCACCGCCATTTCGCGGTAGTCCATGTATTCATCGTCCTGAAATACACAGCCCATTTAGAATGATACATTTTCTTCGAATTTATGACATTAATTTGAAGTTATTGAAAATATCCCATGATTCAAGCATAACAAGTGAAAATGCAAAAAAAAAAACTAAACGAAAGTACGCAGAGTAATGCGCGTAGATTAGACATTGAAGAGACAATGAAATTAGAAAAATTTCGTTGAAGTTCAATGATAATCTTGGCTTCCCTATGTCTAATTTCGTCTGTGTATAATTATGTATGTTTATCCACACTTCACTCAATCAGCCGACTGATGCAGTAAATGAGCAATGGACTCACAATGTCGGGCAGATTTCCTGTTTTCTGTAGATGTAGCCAGATTCCTGATCCTGATTTGGACGGATTGAAGTGCTGGCAGATGGACACTGTCGGGGGAGAGTGGGCCGAGTCGGAAGGGGACGGAGAAAGACGGCGAGTCGCCAGCGTGTACTTCACCGGCATCTGACTGATCGAGTGGGACAGAATAACTCCGGATGCTCAAATACAAATCTCTTTCCATCATTTTTATGAAAAAAGTAATCAAGAAAATGATATTATTTAGGAAAAATATTGGCTGTGTAAACTTTTAGTCCAATTAGAAGAATCACAACTTAAATGAAATTTTCCGGGGTAATTATTCTTTAGAAAAGTACAAATAGAATTTATCACCAAAGAATATTTGATTCGCTTTTCGAAAAAAAAAATTGATCCGTGTGAGGAAAGCACACGCAGGTAAATATATTCAAAAACTCACTTCCATCGTTGTGCGTGAATTTGATGGCCGTGCATTCGCCCTCCTTGTTCCACTTCCTGTTTCCTGTCCCGTTCCTGAATGTGAAGGCTATCGACACGTCGAAGTCGTTGGCTGATTCGTTCAGCACTGTCGCCACGAAGACGCAGACGGGCATACACGAATCCTGGAAGTGAATTTGTGAAGATCAGGATTAATAGGAGAGCAAATGCAAGAAGATGAAAGAGAAAAGGAATGAGGAGTAAAGCTGATTCTTCCACAATTAAATGAAAATTATAAAGTTGATCATCAAATTGCCCCAAAATATACCTCGTAGTTATGTGGAATGATAGGAGAGATCTGTCGAATGACGATTGTAAGGGCCAACTCGGGAATTCGATAGCAGGTCCACGATCTCGGATACAGGCCGCGATAGTAGACGTTCTCCTTGGGGAAGGAGAAGTCCCAAGCAGAGAGCTGTCCGTAGCCCAGCTGCATGTCCGCTGCAGAGAGCACTTTCTGGTAGAGACAACTCCCGCCCGGCTTCCGCACTGATACAATGAATTGGTTCGCCTGAACTCGAAAAATAAGCCAAGATAAAATAAAAATGATGATTTTGGGAAGATTCTATTTCTGTCAACTTCAAAGTTTCGAGTGAAAAATATTGTTAATTTTAGCGAAATTCTGCTATTCATAGTCGTTTTCACAAATTTTCAAGGAAAACTGACTTGAACAAAATTTTCCTAAGTTTCATAAATCATTTTGTAAAAACGTTCTAACAGAAACAATACTTACAGGAATAGTGTCGACTTTGTGCTCGACGAGCCCTGGTCGAAGACTGAATTTGCAGAATCCGCCTCGAAAATCCCTGCCGATTGCGCCTGAACCGAGTCCTCCACAGGGAACGCCTAAATATAGTTATTTTTGGAGTGTAATGTCTCAATGTTTAGAACTTTGTATGATTCAAGAAAAAATATCTTTAATAATCCCCTTGTCTTACCGTAATAGGGTTTGTGTTTGAGCGGTTGGAATGTGTTGATAAAGAGCTTTTCCTTGTCGAAAGTGTGCTTCATCCAGTAAATGAAATACCGCCGAATGAAGGGTAGGGCATCGTAGACCTGCAATATTCCACTACATTGTTTTGTTTTAAATTTTAGCCCTTTAGTCATTACAATGATTTGAGATAGATGGGAATTTGCTAAAAAAACATGCGGAGTGGAATTTTTTCAACAATGACATTATCAGTTTCTAAAATTTAGGATTCCCACCATAGAGAAAGATGATATTGATGAATATGCCCACCTGTCTAGCAGTAGGCCGATTGAAGGGAACCCTCTTCTCCTGTGGTCTGTGATCGCCCCTCGCCTTCCATCCAATTCCTCGCACTTCCTCAGGCCATTCCCCTTCTGCATTCGTGAATGTCGCAGTCGGGTCTGTGTTTGAAGGGGAGGGCGGCAGTGGCGGCTCTGCAGGCACATCGTCGTTCGACCGCGACGTTTCTGGGCCCTTTTTGCACATCCCTTGGAATCTGGAAAGATCATAAATGCTCTTGAAATTCAATAAATAAAGTAGTGAGTCATCGGCATTCAATTCAGCCAATACACTTTCGAAGCGAAAGCGATGAATCACCGATAAGAAATGTGTAATGAAAAAAGAATTCGTAAGGTAATCGATGGGCTTCAAACCCTTCGTGCTCTCATATTTCCTTACAAAATTGAGTAAAATGTATTTGTTTTCCAATTCGTATGAAATACCATAAGAATGAGAAGAATCACATTGCAATAAAAGTGTATGTCATTAACAATGAAGAAGGGAAAGGGAAAGAGGGAACAAATAATGGAAGATAAATAAATGATGATAACCATTCCATTCACTATCACAACCAAATGAAGTTGAATTGAATGATGATATACTAAAGGAAAAAGAGGGTGGTTTATCAGGAAAAGAAAAAAACTCATAAAGTTGAGTAATTATATCGAATTTCAACACAATAAATAGAAGAAAAGATTCAAAATGACCAAGTAAAAGAAATGGCTTGAGATAAAAAAAATCTTGACTGTAAAATTATCTCAATATTTGAGTTGAGATAAAGTTACAGACGATCGGAAGATAATAAAAGAAACCCTTCTAGGCCTGCAGAAATTGATAAGAACTCACAGTTCGAAAGTTAGAAGAGCTGCAAAAATCGAATATCACAATGGAAAAACGACGATAAATTATCTAAATTATGAATTTTATGGGAAAAGACCATATCAGGCCATTGTTCAAAGATTATCAGAAATTATTCAATGAAGAAAAAGATAATAAATAATCATTTGTGAAATTTACCAACTGAGAAACCGAATAAAAACTAAATTTTCCAATTGTTTTCTATGAAAGCACAAATTACGTTTAAAAATATTCGGTAAGCTTTCCTTTGATTTTTTTACTCTTCATAGATTATAAATGGGGACTATATTAAGAGGCACCCAAAACTGTGTGCTAAATTACTCGAAGAGACATAGTATATTTACTTCTTTCTTATTTAGGTTCAGAAAATCAGCAGATATCGATAAGAAAAACTAATTATTCTGCATTTCTTTCCTGAAAATGTTAAAGGGAAGAAATAATTTGAATCTGCTCAAAGAATGCAATGGTTGGAAATGTGACGGAGATTTCGAAAAAGAAAATGACAATGCAGAGCAACTTATCCTTCTTCCTTACTGTCTCTCAGCAACATTGCAGCATTCAGTCCAAGCTCGGTAGAGGCGTCAATTCTCCCTGAATCACCGATTCCTTCCCATTCACTTTGAAGGTCGTTCGCATTCGAATTCGAAGCTGAAAATCGAAGAAATCATGTTTGAAAATTTTTAGATTAAATTCTGATCAAGAATTAGTGACGAGCAAAGTTTGGAAACGAGGAATTTCGAATTCATACTACTAGCAATAAGTTCACAGATTTATCAAGATTGGGTTTCAACGAAATTTATCGCGCATATTCAGTGAGTCAAACTATGCAATCTTGCCACATTTTATGCGGACTGAATTATCATGGTTTGAGAATAGGACATAAAAATTTTCAAGCGTTTCCAGACATATTCTCATCACTGTATTTATAGTTAGTGATAAGGCTTTTAACTATGTGATTCCTTCCTAACCATGCGATGCTTAATAGACAATGCATAATTGCTGATATGAGAAATAAAGTTGTGATATGAGTCCAAAGTACAAAAATTAAATTGATAAAATCTTGTGATCGAATGAAAATGAGCAGACCGGCTGATCAGAAGAGGTTCGATGGATGTTGAGCTGCTGCGTGATGGACTGAGAGCCGTGGGGAGGCAGGTCGCTGCCAGAAGGGTCCTTCAACTCGATTCGATACGCCTAGAAATTAATAATTCATGAAAAAGTGAGTTTGAGAATTTTTTTTTTTTAAATTCTGCCTAGTTTAGTCGAATTCGAAATTATCAAAGATTAGAGAATAAAAAAATGCGCAATTATCCAATTCAATGTAATACTTCAAATATCTGAGCCTTATAAAATTATTTGAAGAAGGGCATTTCTATAATTACTAATCTGATGATTGAATGGCAATCGTTTGAATTTCAAATTACTTCTCAGAAACACTGACCTTAGTGACAGCAGCCAAGAAGTTGAACTCCTTCATGTGATTGGGCGTGTTGTTGAAGACAGTGACCACGAGCGAGCAACTGTTCGAGTGCCATTTCTCCACGGCCCGTAGCTGCACTTCCAGACCCTCGCTGTTGAAAGCAATCACGCCGGGTTTGCTGAACAAGGAGATAGGAATGATGGAAATGAAAGTTCGAATTGCAGCTTTTGAAGGAAAAAGTCAACTGCAGCTAAACAAACACACAAGAAGAATGAGAACCAAGGCAGGGACAAAGACCTGATCATTGAAAGGAGAGATATGAACGTACGTTTCAGGTTCAGCGCCGAATCCGAAAATGTCCTGCGATGGCTGACTGCTTGCACCTGTGCCTGTGGATAAGCCTGAAAATTGGCATAATTTCGAAATTTCTTGACTGAATCTTCGAACCAGTTCCGAAAATATCGTCGAGCCCTCCTCCAACCCCAGCAGACGCAATCGAAGGACCGAGGCTTTGTGCGTTTGAGATGTTCATATCGCCTCCGATTGCATTCATTATGTCGTCCATCACATTCTGAAAGGAACTCATTCATTTTTACTCGAAAGGCGAATCTTTATGCACGATATTTCGCGTTTGTTGTTCCCCCCATCATGGCAAGTAAAGAATAGTGACAATTGTGTGAAAGAAAGTATCCTTTTACTTCACAAAAACAACAAAAGTTGAATAAATTCAAAGGAAAAATACTAACCAATCCGGTGGAATTTCCATTAGCGCTAGCATTAGCGCTTGCACCTCCGAATCCATCGATGTCAGCCAGCAGATTGAGATTGGAATTGTCCGCGGGGGGAGTGGCCGAAGTGTCGTGGTCCAGCATCGAGGCGGCTGCCGCTTTGAGTGAGTTGTGGGCGATGACTGGCATTCGCTCCAGCACACCAAACCTGGAAGAAACATAAAGTAAAATAGAGATTGTGAAGAACAATAAGATCAATTTGTCTGCTTTTGCAGCAATTTATGATAAAAAAAAAACCCGAAAGATTTAAGTATTCAAGTGGTTAATAAGGGACCGAGTGATTTTGTTTATTAAAAGAGTTCCTCATATTTTCAATAGAGAAGCAACGAGTTTCTTGATAAAAATCAGGCATTTACAAGAAAGCACTTCGTTAATTGTACACTCCGTCACTGCGTCAAATGCTAGTTGTCGTTAGATTTGGCTATTATTTTTAAAAATTGATCTAATTTATTCTTAGATTAATAATATTCTAGAAACTCACTTGAGCTCTCCCAAATGCATGATATTGGTGAATTCGACAGAACGGTGCTGCAATTCCAGCTGAATGCTCGTCTGATGCAGCGAGATCAGGGTGATGATTCGATCGACTGTGCCCGAGAATCTGTAAGGAATAAAGTTGAAAGGAAGAATAACTAGTTAGGAGTTGCCTGGTAGTGAGTTTGGCGAGCGAAGTAAGTGCATAGCATTTGGTGATGAGGGAAGTCAGAGTGGAGGGAAGGACCGTCTCGTAGACTTCTAGCACATCGTTCTCATCAACCTAAATTTCGGATTTTAATAAATATTATCGATGGGGAATAGCTGCTCATGGAAAATTCAACACTGGTCGAGAAATAATGCGCGGGTTATAATGATCGACAATCTATGAGGAAATAATCAGCTTTTAAGCGTCAACTATCGTCTTACAAAATACAAGATCTTACTCTAGCCGAATCAGCGTCGACTGGTTGCAGTAGCAGATCTCCGAACTCGCCCATAGTCCAGAAAGCGACCTGCATAAGGGGTTGGGCATTGATTGCATCGAGTCGGGCTGCTCTGTACAGCTGCAGGGCCGCGTAGTGCTGCAGCTGGTTGTTCGAGCTGATCAGTTGGATCATGCACGACACAACTTCGTCTGGCACATATTTCCCTGCCTAAAATATGATCATTTCGTTCGTTTAAGATTACAAATTTCTCGATATTCCCACAATATCATGTTCATTAACAATCGAAAACAGCGTCATTAGTCTGTGCTGTGCATCCCATTAACAGGAAATTAAAATGGAATCAATTTACCGTAATTTGGTGCTAATAGAAATGATAGTTAAATTTTGAAAAGTTAAAATTACAAAAAAAATCTCTGCTCAGGATTACGGTTATCGATTTTTTGCCCATTCTCCCCTTGTCATGTGTCCTGATTGTTAATAAACCTGAGGCAGTGATTGTAGGAAAAAGTACTGAAAAATGTCGTGAAAAAGAAAACGTAGCTGACATTGTCATAGTCAGAAGAAAAAATTAAAGAATTTCAAAATATTACCATTGATTAGAATTTCTTTTGAATCCGGTTCAAATCTAATTTATCTAAGAAAGTCTCACCAGTCTGAGGACAGTGATCATAGTGTCCAAGTGCCATTCCACGTTGGGCGAATATCTCTCCGTGGCGATGTACATTTTCGATGCGCATTCCAACTGCAATATTCTCATTCATTCACTCATAAATCTTTCAGTTTTCTTGCCTTGAATTCCGGATCAGCAGTCTCCAAGAAGATCAGCATTTCCTTGGTCATATTCGCTATGTTCGTTTCGTTCATCAGGGCAAAGCAGAGCTCCATTGCTCTCCTAAAAAGGAACTCGGATTTGCATAAAAATGAAAATTGCCTACTTTCGAATGGAGACGTCCGGGTCTTTGAGACACTCCACCACGACTGTGCGATGTCTTTGAACCGCCTGAAAAGTGTCGCTTTCATTCGAGACTTCTGCCGCATTTCATAAAAGTTCCCTTTAGAAAAATTCAAATCCCTCAAGAACAATTTTTGGCGTTCTAATCCGTCGACGAGCGACTATACAAAAGAACGAATTGCTGGTATGAATGAATTCTGACCTGATAATCAACGGCCACAGTCTTGAGCAGGGTGTTGAGCGCGACATAACGAATGTTCTTGTCCTGGTTCAGGAGAAAACGACCCAAAATATTCACTGCCAGAACACGCAAACCGCTAGAAAAGTAATAAAAATTAGACTTATGACTCCATTTTGCTGATAATTTTTTGAAGACATTTCAAATTGGTGTATTCTTACCTTTCACTCTTGATGTCCATAATGGTGAGGACGGTCTCGTAGAGAATTGCATTGCCGACATTCTTTGCCGTCTCCGTGTTGGTGGCCACGTGCGCCAGAATGTCATTCATCTCTTCCGTCGCCTTGGGATCGTCCCTTCCCAGAATGCGTAGCAGATGCAGGATTTTCACCTGCAAATACAATTTTATTGCAAGAATAAATAAATCAAGTACCTGAAGAAACGGATCGCTGATGCCTGTGACATCGTGTTCGGGAGAGTAGTTGCTCACCAACAGATTCTTCAGAATTCGAACCAGGTTTGGAACCAACTTGAATCAATTTATTTTAATGAATAAAGTAAACAATCGCATACCTTCTTGAAGTGATTGAGCACATCGGGACTCCGCTCACACATCTCCGTTACCAAAGTCGTTGCAGCTATCAGAACTCCTGAGATTGCCAACTTTTTAGTTTATACAAGTTAAAAATTTTAGAATATCCAGAAAGGAGAATATTGACCGAGAAAATGTTTTGCTCGAAAAATAGGAGAGATAGAAGTTATGTTTTCGATATTTTAAGATCGATGGTCTGCCTCCGTCTTTCAAAATTCAAAGTAGCGTTTATGCCCAAAACTGCCAGGGAAATATGGAAAATGTTCTCGCTATAGTAAAAATGGGAAAAATAATTTCAAAGCTTCACGAATATTCGCAGAAATCTCACCATGATTTTTCTCTCCGAGCAGCGATCGAGTGCAGGAAATGAAGACTTCGATCAGATCGGGCACTTTGCGGACGATGCGGAATGCGCACAGAGCGGCCTGAGAGGAGAATGGATCAATGGAAAGGAATCTTATTAATTTTCTGACCTTCTTCTTGAGATAAGCATTGTTCTGTCGAATGATCTTCTCGACCTCGTTCGCCAAATCCCTGCACATTTCTGCCGAACAAATCGATCCCAGAGTGCACAGAGCCAGGCCGCTGATGAATTGAGTCGAACTGACCAGGTCGCTGAAAGATGAAAGATGACAAGCGTATTTATAATTATGAGAATTCCAATTTCTAAACAGACGGGAAGTTTCGAACTGGATTAACCGCATGAAACAAGATAGCATGCCTAATCGAAAGAGGAAAAAGCGTATCTTTTTCCGTCTCTCGATAAGACCTCCCATCTTATAAAATGCGGTTAGCAGGTCGGTTCTAAATTTTCCAAGTTGGTTTCTAAAGTGTGAAATGGTGAAATGATAATCAGAGGCAAGCAGAGTAAGTTTCAAATTATTCTTACTGGCTATCATAAATTGCATTCATTTCAATCTATTATCAGATCTTCTGATTTGATTGGAAGAAAATATAAATGTTCACTTTTTGAGCGAATTGGTGACGAGCAGATGGACCTCGGACCGTTCATCGAGTAGCAGCATGGCCCCCAAATAGCCGATTCGCTTGTCCGTGAATCGAGGCTGAGCGACCAGCTTCATGCACTCCATCTGAACTAGAATCTCATTTGAGCAGGTAAGACCAGTCAACCTGTCCGAAATGAGCAGGATACCCGAGCATATGAATGTAGAGCAGTTTGGCTATGTTTCGACATTTCCAAGGCGAGTCCTCCTCACGGAAATTCTCCCTAAAACTCGGCTTTTTATTCCAAATATTCGAGTTTAACTTTAGAAAAGTGCCCATTTCCGGTTTCATGGAAAACCAACAGTGCAATTCATAACCCAAGAATTTAGGAGTTTCAGAAAATATAGAAAATCATTGATAAAGGGGAATACACTTCATGAAATATCGATAATCAATATTTCACTTATTTAGACAAATTTTCACGCCTGATTAATTCATTATAGTCCAAAGAATTTCGCAAGAAAACTATCTTCCCTAACCTGATATTAGCCGACTCCCTATCGACGACAGCGCGCTCTTCGGCCATTGTCCTGGCAGCTCGAACCTGGCGAATCAGGTCGCGCAATCGCATTGGAGTTCCCAATGTTCTGAATATTTTGTTATTTTTTCACAAATTATTTCTTTTGATTCCCATAAGAATACTATATTTTTCTGTCACTCATTTCAGTATTCCATGCAAATCAGTAAATTTATCATGAGTATTGAATTATCGATTTGTCCAACCTGCCAATTTTGGACTTGTACTCGTCGATCTTCTCGATGGCCAACTCGACTGCATTCGCCATGTCTGCTCTCTGCGTCTGTCGCCTTCTGTTTCAATTCCAATCAATCAATCAATCAATCAATCGATATCCTCCTTGGTTCGATCTCTGCAAGTGATATAGTCAATCAATAAATCGAACAACTTATGGAGAAATGTAAACGAACGCGAAATCGACAAGCAGCAATGCAGAAATGCAAGGCTGGAATCCCTTTCCTTCACCTTGGCATGAAAGGACAGGCAAACGGGGGCGGGGCGAAATGAGGCGAAATGCAAAGAGAAAGGAGAAGAAACCTCACGATTCAAGTCGATAGTTAACTCAGGCATGAAACTTTGGAGTTTACACCATCAACGACTAAGCGATTCTCGATTATTCGAGCAAATAAGTAAATAAATATTTATCGAATAAATTTGCCTTTGAATTTTAATTGAGCAACACTTTCGCACAGAACAATAAATTTGAATTGCAATTTTGAGGAGGAAAAAAAACCCGTAAGAAAGAACACAATGTAATATGCAAGTAAGAGAATAATATCTGCATTTTGCAGGCGAAGAAAAAAAAGAATAATGAAAATAGTCATCATTTGACTGTAAATAAGCAAAATTTGAAGTTAATTATGCGCTAATGAACTCATGCCGAAGATAATACAGAATGTTAAGGGACGAAAGGTTTATTAATTGAAAGATTGAATTGGCTGATTCAAGAGGGGCAACTCTCTTCTAACCCATCAAGTAATCGTGATACCCTACCCATGAGTTCAAGAGAGTCCAGTATAAAAATAATACATGAGATAGGTGGCTGGACTCTCCCTTGACTGCCTCGTTTAGTTAATTCAATGCTCAAATATCCGTTTCATAATAGTGGGTTCAGGCAATTGGGAGCGCATTTATTTACAAATAGCAACTGTGATTTCATATTGTCGATCGAGTAACAATTCACATGCACTCTCATTCACTCACTCGGTCTCGAGTGCAATGCGTATCGCGTCCTGATTGCGAGTCTTCAGTTCCATGAAAATTTCCTGATCGCCTTCTGAAAATTAACAGGCATTTGTTAGGTTTATAGAATAGTGATCCACAATAAATTGATGGAGAAGTGAAGATAAGGAAAAGTCATGTAACTAGAAACACTAATGAATTGGAAAAATGATCTCTCGATCATAAAAAAAAGTTATCCGATAAAGGGAAAACTAAAAGTGACTTGCCATTATCGTCGTGGATAGATTGGATGCGGAAAACCGAGTGGTTGATGAGCTGCAGGACCGCGAAGAAACAACGACTGCAGTCGAATGCATCGCTGCTGCAGACCAACTGAAACAACGAGGAATCAATCGAGATGAATGTCTATTTCTATTTGACAGTTTGAAATGTTTCGAAAAACAACTCAACAAAATTATTGATTCGGTCAGAAAGGATAAAGTGTAGATGAAAATGCATTATAACGCAGAGTGAGGCAAATAGCAATCGTGGAAAGAACAATGAAGTAAGAAAAATTTCATTGAAACTCGACGACTAATCTGCACTTCCGTGTATACTCCTTCACGCTTGACGCCATCTAATTGGACAATGAAAAATTACTTCGCTAATTCTATTCGAACTTTGGTTTGCTCGAAAATAGTTCATTTCTGAATTAGCCAAAATCTCGAATTTTTTGGAATTAAATTCAAAGTGCATTTTCCAACCTGACTGAATGGTTTGACATCTCCCGGCTCGTTGAATTTCTGCAGAACTTTGTCGCGGTACACAGCGATGTCGAATGGACGGCTGAAAATTAGAGATTCATTGAAAGTTTCCTCCAAGAGTGCATTTCTTCACTTTAAAACATTCAAAAGTTGTGAAAAGACATAATTCTCGTACCGTCTTTTCTCCTCTTCCAGAAATCTGTCCATTTTGCGCTCCCATTCGGCTATTCGGCCAGCCATCGTTGTCTCTGTCGTGCCAAAGTATTGCATGAATCTGAATTTATCCTCTCGAAGCCTTTAAAAAATTTCGTCCAATTTCAGTACCTCCTGCGGAAGTTTCGGACGGTCTGTTTGAATTCTTCTTTGCCGAACTCCGAATTTGGGTCGTCGTAGAAATCTCCATGTGGCCAGTCTTCCATCTCTGAAATATTCTTGTAAACTTCAGAAGGAATCCCATAAATATGCAGACCGTCAATGGTAGGACGCTGTGCGTGGTGGAGAGTCTCAACGAGTTGCCTGACAGAGTCATCGAGTTGTCTCAAATCGGACGAGCTCGGCTCGTATTGTTGGTGAGGCTCGTCGTACTGCAAAACATATTCTTCTCATTTTTATTGAAATTCCTGGAACGCTCGTTCAATAGATAAACCCGATTTTCTGAAAGTTTGGCCAGGTTTTCTCCTCTACAAATACCTTCTCTTGATACAAACTAGGAATTTTCCCTAGAAGCAAAATAATGATAAAAATAGCCAACCCCATTTTCGTATCCGACCCCTCCATCCATTTCATCGTCAGCTCCATAGTCATTGTCCTTATCACTTCCTCCAAATTGCGATTCATCGTCACTATTTCGATTCAAACAATCCTAAAAAAGGTGAATAATGATTCTCTTAGAATAAATCATTTTGAAGCTAATTTCCAAAAAGTTGATACATCTCTAAGGAAGATAAAATAACTAAGAATGGTCGAAATTCCGATTCTGAAAAACTCAGAACTCAGAGGTATGACTAATTTTTATTCCGGTTTCCGCTAGTAATAATATCGTGCTCGCCGTTAGTATTCGGCACTGAAATGGGCGCGCTCCGACCCTAAAACTTCTGCACTAATCAAAATGGAATGTTGTCTCCTTTTCTTCCTTCTCCTTTTTAGCGAAGAAAGGTGTCACATTCCTTCCCGATTGGTGCAGGAGTTCCAAGGTTAGAGCGCGCCCATTACAGCGCCGGATAATGGCGCGAGAACGATATTCAATTCCTAATCCGAATTTCTCAAAACTAAAACTCTGTCTATGTGAGAATGACTCGCCTGAAGAATTCGGATTACTTTCTGCTCGATCTGCCTCGTCCATCTGCGTTTTGTCTTTTGCTGCCAAAATTCAATCGCTTCTTGTTTGGCTTCGAGACGCAGAACGTCTGAAAGGAAAATTTTGATAAAGAGTAGCAGGGAAAGATCAAGTTGTGCTTATGAAGAATTTTTGGACATTCAGTTATTAGACAAAGAAGTATGCATTCGTGAACTTTCCAAAATCAAAATAAAGAAGTCGTAATTTCTGACCCAATTGAGACTGGGACAGATTTTCGATGTCGGACATGGTATCGGTGGGATCGCTGATGAACACGGAGCGCATTCGCTCGAAGATGTCCTCGTGGTCTGCAAATCCAGTGCGTTCAGTTCATTTGACAAAGCATTGCAACTATCTTGCCAACTCAATATCATGTGCATTGACAAATCGAAATAACCTCATTAACAAGGCATCCTCTTTGTAGGGGAAAAAATTCCAAATCATACCGTGTCTTTGTTGATGGAAACGGTAATAATGAAAAATAAAGACAGGGAAAGCTCGGCTCAAGACTACGGTAATCGATTTTTGCGCCTTTCATATTTTCTGATTTTACTCAGGTCGTTTGTTAATAAGCATGAATCAGTGTGTCAAGACCAATGTTCGCTCACCGAGAAAGCAGAACTCGGCGCTCTTCTTGGCTTGGACCTTGAGTTCCTGTTGGATCTTGGCGAGCGACGATTTTCCCATCAAAGGAAGAAGAGCTTTCTGTTGCTGAAGACGTGGGATGATAAGCATTCTGTAAGACTAGGAGTGCCTACCCATTGAAAGGCTTTGCCAGCATTCGGTCCCCTGCCCTGCCTCGTCTGCCTGTTCGCCGCCCTCGGAGTCGACTTCAGCAATTCGACTGTATCAGCGATCTTCTCTGCCTTCTTTTTCTTTCTTTCAACCTAAAATATTATTTTCGCCATACCGAATCTCAAAATCAGGAAGAAAGAAAAACAAAAGGAAAATACGTGATTTTACATATTTCTCCCTTGACATTTACTCCAAACTAAATCGTACAAATTTTTGCACTTCCGATCCTTCTCAATCAAAAATATCAAAGTAATAAATATGTTTGGCTAAAAATAGTACCCAAAGAAAATTCGCTTACCGTGATTTGTGTGTCGATGCAATTTATCGAGTCCTTCAGTTTCGGTGGCGGCTTGCGTTCCTCTGCAGTTTCTTGTTTCGTTTCCTAAATTAACGAAATCATTTCTTTTAGAAATCAAAGAATTTTACTTCATTAGAATCGTCGTAGAAGGCGAAGATAGGGTTATGGAATTCGGTGCTCATAATATCCTCGAATGTCCACTGAAATAAATTCAAATGGCTTGCAAAAAAAGTGTAAGAAGGCATCACCTCATCCAGGAGTGTTAACAATGCAGTGCAAGGTGGAAAATTTCGTCAATTTCGCAGTATTATTTTCATGCCAAAAACAAGGATGATGCACACTCTTTGCAGCTCGCTTTTGTACAAGCCCCGCCTTTCTTTTCCCATGCTCTATATCTTTCACCCCCTTTTTCTTTTTCGTCTCTGCGAGAGCGTATGGTATATTCCCGAATTAAATAGCACCATAGCAGATGAAAAAGAAAAAGGAGAAGAGGGATGTAAAATGTGTGAACATCTCTGTTGTGGTGTGAAAGAATAGAACAGGGCAATATTTTCCACCGCTAACATTTCTGATCTCGTAAAGATGAAGTCTTCCATGTTCTTCTCCTAGAAAATGATGCTCTACTTACCGCATTGAGCAAGTAGTACTTCTGCAGAGTGAGTTTGGCCTCTCTCCTCTCCTTCTCATCGACCTCTGGCGTCTCTTCTTCCAATCCTTCTTCTATCGTCCTTCTGGATGAGCGGCGGTAGTTCTTCGTTTCGACTATGGAAATCAGCTTCAATTCACTCCTGCAAATCGCACTTTGGTAAGAGACTACATTTCGGCACATTGAAAACGTGAATTGGACATTTTTGAAGCTACAAGCTGTCGTTCATCAATTTTCTCACCTTCTGTCAAGAATGCTGAGTGCATTGGACTGTCTTCTAGCATTCTCAGAGAGCAGATCTGATACAGTATCCGAGTCGATCGGCTCATCTTCACAGCCACCTCCGGAATAACCAGGATCGTCATCTGAACATTCAAAACTAAATATTTTAAAAATCGTTCACTTGTTTTTTCGAAGGTCGGCATTGTTTTCTATTCATTCTGTATGGAAGCAATGATTACCGTAAGGGTCCTCCCAATGCTGCTGGTGTGGCGATGTTTCGGGGATGTTCGTTGGAGGTTCGTGACCAGAACCGGTTGACAGAACCTGGTCCGTCTTGCAGACGAGCTTAGCCATTCTCTGAAAATGTCCAATCATTTTCTGGTTAGAATTTGTCAATCAGTTTGCAATTATTATAGAGAAAAGGGTCATTTTGCCATACCGGATCAGAATTGAGAGGATCGGGCAGCATCGGAGATGAACTGAGCGATTCCTCTTTGGCTGTCCTTGTCTGCCTTCCGCTCTCCCTCTCATCTTCCGAATCGCTTATGTCGAAGTCATACCTAGAGATTGAAAACTCAGCTCTTTGCAAAACGAGGGTTGTACTCTCAATTATCTATAAGATGAACACTGCCTAGAGGGAAGAGTAGAGACGCTGGTGCGAGCCGCGGAATGAAAATAGTGTGAGAAGAGGAGAGAGTGCGGCGAGGGAAAGCTTCGCACCGACGTTAGAGCCCTGCGAAAGAGGTAGCATTCATCTCATAGATAATAAAGAGTATAAAAGTGTGAGGAGATATTCAGTGTTTAGATAAAGATAAACTCCTTGAATCAATTGAGTGCCAAAAACCAGTTCAAAATTCTTCCGTGTTAAGTGAGCAAGCAGTTAGAAAATTGCAAGTTCCTGGCCATGTTGGCGTTAGGACTTTGAAGATTTTTTTCTGGAAGAAAACATCTTTTATTCATTTTTCTAAAGTCTTGGTAAGACCGAAATTTATTATTCTGAACGAAAGGTAGTAACAAACTATGGGGTTGATCACCCGNGCCTGCGCATTGCAGAAGTGGGGGGAGCGAAAAGGGGGAGGGAACAAAACAAAGCACCGTGCCCGGCTTTTGCAGTCAAGTCATACCCCTGCCTTCTGAGGTGTATCTGCTTGGACAAACGGCTCAGGAACAGGACGCCCTGGAAATAGAGAAATTCTTTATGAAAACTTGCATTTTTGCCGATTCGGAAATGTCGCAACCTGAAGAGATAATATTCGAAAGTGAGGGAGGCCTGATCAACCTTCTTCCATCTTTACAAAAGGCAATTAATAAAAGTAGCACTACCACAAGAAAATAGTGTGCAAACATGAGTGTTTCTGGTGTGATCATAAAGACTCATTTTTGCACACTATTTTCTTGTGATCACATTTCGTTCTAATAAGGATTAATACACCAGTTAGTTATTTCCAAATAGAGCACTAAACCAACCGAGACGTCAGGAACGAGTCGATTGATTCTGAAGTCGTCGATGTTGCCCACGGGCTGCTTCGAATTCTCGGCTGCCTGCAACACGAACTGCGTCTTCTCTGCATTCATCAGGGACACAAACTCCACGGGAATCGGCTCAATCAGAGACTCCGTCGAGGGGACGTGCGCTGAAATGTTTTTTTTTACTATTAATGTAGTAACAAGAAATTGCAGAGCACAAGAGATAGAAAGAATAGAGCAAATTGGAAAGAAATCCAGGGCAATTTCGCTGTCATCGAATTTTCATTTTCATTCTGTAGAATTCACATTTCCTTTATCCTTACTTTTGACGAGATCCATAGGCTGGCAGAATTTCCTCTCCTGCGTCCAGTCGTCCTCCATCAGCACTCGCATTTCCCTGTTTTGTGCAGGTTTACGACGACTCCTTGAAAGAGCTGCAAGTTAATTTTATTGGTTTTAAGGTAGAGGAAAAATACTCCGAGAAACAATTGACTCTCTGTATTTACAGATGGATGACAGACACAGACGCTTGTATTTGTCAATGGATAGGACGGGTAGCGAATATAGAAAGAGAAATAAGAAAAAGTCATTGACAACTATAGTAGTTTGTCAACTGCCAATATCGAGGGCCAGAATAATGATGTTTGGGAATAAGCTGACTTGATTTAATATCTCTATCGTCTCTGAAAATGCGTTCTGCAGAGATGCAAGTGCAATGGTTTATCTTGCGGGTATCCTTTCATTCCTCTGCAAAAGTTTTTTTTAGAGACAAGGGAGCACAGCTGAATCTGAACAATCCCCGGGCCTGCATTACCTGTGAGTGTCGTCGTATCCGCCCTGCCTTTGCCCATCAGATATCCCATCAACTGGGTCGAGTCCGTGTGCAGTGCCACTGTCTTTGTCGTGTAGATGCCTGTCACGCCGCGCACGAACAGGGCTGCTTCTGCGAAATCCACTCTGAAAATTACTCGCTTGTTAGTTTTCACAAATCAAGAAGAAATTGAAGACTCATGAACGGATGATTCGTGTGTTAGGAGGGCAAGGTTTGAGGAACGCATGCGATATTCGTATTTTGTTTAGATCTTACGTGCCACTTCTGTCCTGTTGCCTTGTGTCAGCTCCACCCTGTGCCTGCGAAACATCCACTTCTTCGAGCGCTTTGTCGTACTCCTCGAGAATGGTCTGCAGATCGATTTTGAACGCGTCTTGCAGGTCCTTGATCGGCTGCAGCAGGTAGGCCCAGCGACTCTCAGGCGGCTTTCCACCACTCCCGTCATCTGGCATCATCCACTGAAACAAGAATGCAGCTATTCAAAAAAAAAGCATCGACGATGAATTAAATTCGAAGAGAATGGTGATATCGTGTTGAAAAGATATCCCAGAAGCAAGAGTATGTTATGATAAAGTGCATATTAACAAAGAAACATAAAAGTTTATAATTTTAAAAAATTAAATCACAACACAGACCAGGAAATATTTGGGTCAAACTCAAAAAATTTAGGGGATAGGTCGCAGGAGCGAAATTTACGTTATGATTTCATCATGAGTGGAGAAATTTGGAAATTCAAGGCTAAAATAGAGACCGTAACTGATATTTCCGATGTGAAGTCAGAGTTATGAAAGTATTTTTCTCAAAACCTGCTGGACTAATAAAGCTTATAGCAACAAACCGCATGAAAAACGGATCATCAGTGTAACCAAAATATGAATTTGAAGATGATATTCGAAAATCCCTTTCTTCATTTTTCGTCAAGCGAAGAGGGCGCGCTCTACACGCAACAGAGCAAAGGATATTTCAAAGGAAGAACGACCTTGTAAGGACGTTTGTCTGAATTTTTTGCTTGTTTCTGGAATTTTTTGAAGTTTCGATGAATTTTCCCCATTCCCACGATGATAGGCCCATACCCACTTTGCAATTTTACCGCAAAAAGCAGCAAAGCAAGTGTCAAGTCGCTTTGCAATACGTTATTGAAGCTTCCAATTTTCAAACCGCTTGTCGTTGGTTGTCGCCCGAATTTTGATGCTTTCTTGGCTGCAAAATGTTTTTCATTGAAAAACATAACTCCTGATCGATGGAGGAGCAATGAGGAATACTTTTGAAGTTCAAACAGATGATTTTTGGTCATTTCTGCTCTGCTTTCCGAAATTTTGCAAATTTTTTGAGTGAAATTCCGTTACAGCCCTGCTCAAGTTAGAGAGGGGCACGCGAAATTTTCGAGTTATGGTCGATTTTATGCAAAATATGCTTTTTTTTTTTGAAACCATCATTTTTGACACTTTTAACTTTGGGGCCCCCTCCAGCCCCAAACAATTGGCTGATCCCCCTAAACTATAATATTTTTAGAAAGTACATCACATGGCCATATTCATCCTTTTTAAATTTTTCGAAAATCTTTTATAGCAAAAAAGTTTTCTTTGTACCTTCTGACGATCACTTTTTCGCCTATGCGGCAAAATTGCAAGTGGGCGTGGTCACGCATACAAAAGGGGGCGGGGCCTAATTTTCTCATTTTTGTGATTAGTGACCAAGGGGCTATCCACTCATATGGGCCATATCCCGGTAGAAGGACTTTTGTCCTAATGCAGTCCCTCTCTATGGGTTATTTGAGTCTTAGAAAGACTCCGTCTTAAAAATTCGAATAAATAAAATTTGTCAAATTTTCCCAACGACGATGCTGGCATTTGTGGCTCCGAATCCGAACGAATTCACGATGGCAATGCGTCTTTTGTCGGGTTAATCGGCTGTTTGAGTAAGGAGGTTCAACTTTTCACCGACCTGCAAATTTCAAAAGTCTATAAATCGAATGAGAAATTATCATTTTATATTTTATAAAATTGGAAAAAATGGAAATGAATTGGTAAAAATTGTTGAAGACAAAATTTCCAACTAGCTTCAGATCTAGGGAGCATTTGAGTCCGACTCAGAAAATACACGGGGTAAGTCGTATGACCAAATTTATAGTTATGACTTCACTTTCATACGCTCAGCAAAAATTTTCGAAAATTCAGGCTAGAGATACAAAATTGTGAAGGCATTCTTATGGGTGGTAGGTCGCAGAGCAATCTTGATTTAAGTCCTCCCTAGGATCTGTGCGTTCTTAAGCACCCGGTAAGTGACCGGCATCATCGTTTCATCTACTTCTGTCATGCTTGCTTAATGGTCTTTCAAATCTAATCATCATAACATAAGTTTATGAAGTTTAAAACTTTAACGG
>LIAE01006596.1:33109-48633 GCA_002287525.1 Diploscapter pachys | reverse complement strand
AAAAATAAATTTGAAATTTTTTGTCATTGTGTAACAGAAATTATGGTTCAACCTAATAAATATCATGCTTGAATCGATACCTTTGATCTTCGTTGTCATATATTAAAGAAGCATTAGAATTTTAATATTAGCGGATGTGAAGTACAGATAATTCGAGTGTTACTACAATTTAGAAAGTAAAGAAAAATAAAGACGAATTAAGGGAAAAAAACAATAAAAATTCATGATTTTCTATAGAATTCCAGCAGACTTTTCGCAAATAAAACAAACTTTTTTCTTTTCCAATGCTCTTTAGTAAATGAATAATTCAAAATTATCATTTCGAAAATAATTGCAGATTCTTGATATTGTGAATGACCGATAATATGAGACGAAATTCGAATGTGCAAACTGTGCACTGCGTATTTATAAATTGTCGTCTGACTTATTCCTTGCAAAATGATGTAATGTTGTAAAGTATGCTGCAAAAATAACGCGCTAATTACCACATATCGCATATCCGTGCAATTTGTTTAGTCTCAAGTAATCAGTTATTGGCAATATTCATTGTGAAGCAATTGTCCATTGCAGAATCAGATTTTCAGAAAAGAATATACGAGAAACTAAAATTAACGCTGGATGATCAAACAAATTGTTCTATTTTGTGCCATTTTCATAGATGAGAGACAGCCAGTTTGAAATTGTCCAGATGCAAATCAATTTGAATAAATCGATGCATGCAAACAGCTGCCATTCCATCACGTTGCAATCTTATGCGATTTTTACGAGCGATTCGATAAAAGAATAATTCGGATTTTCCATGTCAGTTAGAAAATTTCAAAATTGCAGTAGCATAAAATCTCTAGATGAAAGCTGTTAGAAATCTTAGAAAACGTGTCAAGTATTTGAAATGTCTACGATTGGAACGGTTCAAATCTGTTTAACTTGTCACCACTACTTCACTATGCCTGTCTATTGAAATCGTACACTGCAAAACAACACATTGCGAGCGAAAAAACGTGAATAAAGTGAAGGATAGGCAGAGCTTTGACAAAAGCACAGCCCAACTCATAAATATAGTTAAAAATTTGTAGCTCCATAAAAATTTATTCATTTTTCAAATCCATGAAACAATTTTTGATAAGAATAAAATAGAAAAAAACAACGCGATTCAAGTAAAATTGAAAGAAGTCAACTAAAATCATCACTTATACATTCCCACAGAAATTAGATTCAAAATCAGTCGAAAACAACGATAAAATGAATAGAAAAAATAAAAAGTAACAAGGAATACAATTATCAAAAATAGGTTTGAAAAAGGAAAGAAGAAGATAAATAAAGTAGAAAAGTGTGGTATTCTTCATAAAATAAAAACAAGAATGGTTCGACGAGTGAAATGATTAGAATAAAATAAAGAAATAAATATGAAAGAGAACGAGAAATGGAACGAAACAACAAGGATGATGAATGATAAAGAGAAAAGGTGATAAAATGTGATGATGATTAGATGTTGATTGGGTGATTGAGAGGGGGGAGATGGAGATGGAGATATTGTGTGTGAATAGGTGATTGGATTAGATATATGTGTGTGGATATAGCTACGCACCTGCACCCGCACTGCATCTTCTCGTGCCCGTCTGTCAGTCTCCTTTCCACTCCTTGTCCGTCTCTATGCCTGCCTGTCTCAGAACTCGTAAGAATCTCCATCCTCGTCGTTCATGATCATGTCAATCGCCCACCGGAACTTGTCACGTTGCGTTCTGTTGAACACCTGCAGAGAAAATAGTTTCGAAAAGGACAGGACAATTGTAAGATATTTAGGCATCTGCAAAATTCACAAGTTTCAAAAGGTAGTATTAGAAAGTGAGCCAACAAACTTGTGAATTTTAACTATCGTGAAGTTGGAAAAATGCAAAGATCAGCATAAATTCATTAAAATTGAAAAAAAAAACACCGACCTTCTCAACGGGCACATTGAACTTCTTGCACCAGGCGATGGAGATACGCGGGTCCAAGTAGTTGAGTTTGGAAGTGCCCAAGGCGATCTGCTTGTTCTCGTCCTGCAAACCCCTCGGTCAGTCAGTCCCCTTCGCCCTTCATTCCCCTCACCTTATCCTTCATCTGCGTCTCGATCTTCTCGAGTTGCTCCTTCAGTCTCTGGTACTTCTTCTTGGCCTTCTCATGAGCAGCCGTCCCCGATTTGGCGTCTTTCTTCTCGCGTTTCGCCTCCTTCACTTCCTTCTTCTTCTCTTTGTACTGAAAATTATCAATTGTTTTAGAATCGAGGAGTTCGCGATGTCTTGCCTTGTTCTGGAGATTTTCCATCGTCTTTTCGAAGGTCTTTGGCACTGCCCGCTGATGGTTGCAGAGCTCGGCGACGCGTCGATTCGCCCTGTTGTAGGACAGCATCTTGTGGTGGACGTTCTCATCAGCTGAACATGTTCATTGTTTGTGGCACCTCTGAGAGAATAGTCGAGTGACTTACGATTGGTGAGTTTGGCGAGCTGCTCCTGCAGAGTGATGGAAGCGTTGTAGGTACGGAAGACCTTGGCGGTGAGGCCGTCCATCAGTTGTCGCAAGTGCTCGTTCAGCATCGCTGTCTACAATCCGCCCAGTCATTCTAATCTAATGTCTATCAATTGCTTACATCGAGTCTGTCAAAGAGGTCGTCCGAGCCATTCTTGTTCTCCATGAAGATTTTGAGATTTTTGTAGACTCGCTTTTCAACGTGCACGAAGTTGTGGTAGCGAATCGAGTCTTTACCCAGGAAGTCGAATTCCACCACGTATCTAAAGATAGAAATGATGAACTATGAAGGAGTAAGGAATTTTCAAGAATCTAATGCAATTTCAAGAATTTTGCAAGAAAACTCACTCCTTGCCATCGTGCTCGTCGTGGAGTTTGATGTGCTCGACCCTCAAAGAACAGCAGCCGACCGTGTCTGCCGCCTCGTCTGTATCCTTCTCGTTGCCAGCTCTCAGGGCGAGCTGCAATCACACAACTATTCATTGTTGGTGAAATGCATTCACTGACCTTGTCGATGAAGTACAAAGCGACGGACCGTTGCCGCACGCGCATTTCCTTGGATTTCCAATCTTCCTGATAGGCCTCGCGAATCTTCCCGATCCTCTTCTTCAGTCTGCGTGCCGTCTCGTACTTCTCGTAGTCTTTCTCACCCTGCAAATCAAGGCATGAATGAGAGTCCGATCAGTTTTCCAGCTATTACAAAACATGTTGCGCATTCTTGATGAAAGGCTCAAAGTCTTTCTTTTATCATCACTATTTCTCTTAAAATGTAAGAACTCTCCAAAAATATTCATTCGAAGATAATCATCATCCAACACTGCTGACAAACCTTGATTTTGCTGGAAGGATTGAGCATGATGTACTTGTGCGAACCGAGGACGCTCTCCGTCCACGAACAGAGCCAAGTGACCGAGTTGTCGTGTCGAACTTCCTTCCATTTATGGCCAGGTGGGGGTTGAGGGACATCGCCTCCTCTGCAAACAACCAATTAGACATTCTTCATTTAAAGTGTTAGTTTTTTTTCTTTAATGGCATATTTCAATGCAGCAATGCATGATGGAATCTTTTATCCTTAACTCCATGCGTTTTTTCCTCAAATTTGAAATCTTATTCAAAGATCCTGGCATCAAGATTTGCAGTATTTACAAAATGTCGTATTTTCGAAAACAATAAATGAATGCGCATTCAGCACTCAGACTGACTTCGAGCAATTGATGATGACGTCTTCAGGCTGTATACGTTTCTTCAGTTTGCCCATTTTCGGATGTCCGCCGCGTCCTCGGAACAGACCTGCAAATCATTCTCTACTCATCACTTCACTCCAATTTCCTTACCAGGAGGCTCGATCCTGAAGTTGGCGATTTTCTGTCTGTGACCGTCGATGATGGCCATCCCGTAGATCTTCTGTTCCTCGTCCTTTTGCTCCTTGATCTTTGCCTTCTCCTCCTTGGTCATTTCCTTCCGCTTCTCTCCCTGCTCCTTGAAGTACACGGCCATCTTCTCGAAGTTGCACTTCTTCAGGTCCGCGATCATCTCGCGCTCTTTCGACGTCATCACCTGCAAAGTTAATTCACTAGGTTTGAAGAAATAAGTCGTATGTATTTTGTTGGAACCGATTTTCAAATAAACAAACGAGCCTAGCTTCAGATTAAATTTTGGATCTACCGAAAAACTTGTATCAATTGTTTCAATTTCAAATTTTAGCTCCTTACTTTGCGCCAATCAGCAAAGAAGTTCTTGTTGAATATGTCCTTGGAAGTGTATTCGTGGTCGAGCATCCGCGCATAGAAGGTGGCCACTTCCTCGGTGGCAGGCGACAAGTCGACTGACTCAAATTGATACAATGATTATGTGGCGAATTCGAGCAATTCAACCGACCTTCCCGTCGTACTTCATGCGAATTCCACTGGGCAGAGGCTCATAAAGCGGGGCGAACAGAGGGCCCCTGTGGACGAGCGTGTTCCACTTCACTCCAGCGGGCTTCTTCTCTTCCTTCCACCTGCAAAACAGATAAATTCGTCGTGAGCGCTCCTCAAAGGAAATCGATTTTTCATCTATTGACATTTCTTGGTTGGGAAACGGTCACTGCGCATCGAAATTTTTGGTGCGCAGTGGCATATACACCCTTTTGATGTAGTTCACATTTCCAAGCATTTTATCGGAGATTTATTGTTGTGTTTTTAATAATAGGGAAAAGCGCACAAATTCTATTTTGTAACAGATACGACTAACCATTCCCAGACATCCTCCTCGTCCTCCTGCTTCTTCTTCTTCTTAGGTGACTGGGTCTGGCTCTGTGACTGTGATTGCGAGCCACCCGAAGAGGTCTTTTTCTCCTTCTTCACTTCAGTCTTTTTCGTCTTTTCCTTGTCTTTCTTCTGCTTCTTCTTCTGAAAATTCTATTATCATTGCCAATTTACATTTATATCATTTCTGCATGTCGGTTAAAGCCATAAACATGTAACAGTGAGTCAAACTTGGTATTTTCAACAAAAAATAATTTGAGAATTGATGAATTATTGCAGAAATGAAATTTATTAGGATGAATTCGTTTAGAATTTCGTAAATTCAAAAATACTCACAGCGGGTTTGTAGTCGTCCTCTGAATAGTCGTTTTCGGACTCCTCCTTGTGTTTCCGCTTCTCCTTCTTCTGAATCATTCAATCATCCGAGTCACTTCACTCAAATCAACCCCTACCTTGGGCTCAGGCTTGTACTCCTCGTCCTCATCACTATCCTCCTTCTTCTTCTTTTTCAGTTTCCCATTCTTCTCCTTCTCTCTGTCCTTGTCTTTTGCCTTCTTCTCGGAGCCACTGCCATTCTGCTTCGCCTTTGCCAGTCTTTGGGCCCACGGAATGTCGTCATCCGACTCATAGCCCTGGAAATATTATCACCATTATCTTGATAATTTCTTGAATGGAGCAAATTTAAAATTTAATTCAAAGATCATGATTAGTGTTGTTCAGAAGTCAATTAATCCCAAACTCACGTCTTCCTTCTTAGGGCTCTTGAGTTGCTCTTTCTCGGGCCCGTGACCGTTGCCCGTGCCATTCTTCATGTTCTCTTCGAACGAGCCATTGTTCTGTAATTTCGAATTTTAATGCTTTTTATTGATACGGGATTGTAATTCTGCTCAAAAATAGTATCATATGCAATGCTATTGAAATGAACATACACTTCTTCATGCTCTGATCAGAAATAGTAAAATATAATAAAGTTGGAGAATGGCAATCTTGAAATTTTCAAGATTATTGAATGATCCAATGTGGTTTTATTTTGTTGTGAAAAAATAGCGAACTCACAGGTTCCTCTTTGATCACGTTGCTGGACTCGTTGATTTCCATCGAGGACTCGAAATTGGCCGAGTCTCTGCTGTAGTCACTGCAAAGTATTTTTTCTTCTTTTGGAAAATGTATGTGTCTTCACAATACTTGTAAATATTTCAGCGAGTACTGTTAGGAAAGATAAGACGACATTTCATTGCTAACATTCAAACTTCTAATTTAATGCAAAATTTACTGCATTGCTGTTCTAACTCGAATAAATCGATTTTTAATGCAGTTTTCTCAAGTCTTACTCTTTCGCATTTTTAGACTGTTGCCAATGAAAGGTAGTATTACCAAGATTCCTTTTCATTTTCAAAGTTCAATACTTACCCGTCCATTTGGTTAAACTCCTCGTGGCGATGATTCTCGTTGGCAAGAGGCACAGCAGACACTTCTGTCATCAGCTCGGCAGCCAGAAACAAACCAACAGATGAACAGAATGAACAGAGGAACGGCCAAGTATCACAGACTTTATCACCTGCAATCACAGTTATTACTTACTGAATTATAAAATGAAAAATATCCTTCGACTTCTCTAACTTCATAATTCTGACTGCGCTTTATGCACTTCTTTCATAAAATCATAAATCTTATTAAATATATAATACAGAGAGAAAGCGCAATCAGTTATTAAGTCGGGTCAAAAGATGGAGCGGGAGAAACTACGATAAATGGAAGGAAAGAGAAGAGAAGTGGACGAGAATTAAGTTATTGGAATTTCAACAAGTGTTGTGAACTGTGAGATATGAGATAACGTGAAAACATACAAGAAGAAACTGCCGAATTTTCTCAATTTAGATACTTTTTCAAGTGGGGCGAAGCCAAAATATGATGGATGTTTTCCCTAATCTCTATTTTGTTTTATAAATCTTTCTTCTATCTCTAGTCTAATTGAAAAATCACAAATATTTCGAAAAGTCTACGAAAAACTTTCGAAATTATTATAATTTTGACTCCCCCCACTGAACTCAAGAGTCGAAAAAAACACAAGGCAAGAGTAAATGAAAGAACTAGAATATGATTGGATCATTTAATACAGTCAAATATGACTGGTTCCCCAACCGGTTTGAAATTAATCAGTCAATTTCCCTAGCTAACATCTGCATGATTTTCATTGATTTCCTCCTTCCAAACAGTAATATCCCTGCAGCTCTTCTGTCAGCCCACTGCTCGCATCGCAATTCATCTCTCCATTTCTCGCTCTCCCTTGCCTTCTCTTTCCATCTCCTCTTCCTTCTCTCTCTCTCTCTTTGCTTTCCTTCTATGCACATCGCATCCTCATGTGTCTATAAGAAGAAGGAACGCTTCGAGGGAGGAAAGAAGAGAGATGAGGAGAGGAAAGGGAAGGAAAGGAGGGAAGGGACGAACACTTTCCTCCTCAGGGTGCCCAGACTTTTTGTATTTCTTCTTCTTCTCATTTTCCTCCCTCTTTGATTCGGGAGGAAAGACCCAAAACGCGTAGAAAATTCCGTCACACAGTGTGTAGAGTGGGGAAAAAGAACGAAGGAATGTAAAGAGGTGGAGCCAGAAAAAAAACAATAAAACAACAATAGAGGTGTATGGAACCAAAGTGCATGTTCTCTCCATCTACGAATTCGTGCAAATCACATCCGCAAAGCGTGTTCCGAAAAGAAACAAAAATCCCCCCGAAATCCCAAATCTACGAGTCAAACAACCGGTCGAAGCATAAATCATAAAATCGATACAAAGATGCTTGTAGATTAGAGGAATTTTCTCGAAAATTGCAATCATGAGAAATGAAGAATGACATAACGCGAGATGGACACTTGATTAGCCAACTTTCTCGCGAAATTTCGAACGCACACAATGAATATTGAAAATGGGAACCGATCGATTAAATCGATGAAAAATCGATAAATCAATGGGCAAATTGATGGGAATCGATCAAGATTGACTTGTGAAATGAGCAGAGACACGAATGTGACTGATCCGTGTGATTTGGGTCTTGACAAAAGATGGAGAATGGGATGGTAGGGTTGGGGAAAATTGGAGGCCACAGAGACTAAGTACCCTGCTACACTCGGACTTGGTTGAAAAAGCGAAGAAACGCAGCCCAGCACAGGCCTAGCACTGCGCTGGCGAAGAGAACCGCGAAGTGACTTTAGTCGGATTGCCAAAATTAACCGAACAAAGTCAAAATAGGGGTAATCTTATATCCAGAATCCGAATATTTCGGCCAAAAATGCCCCCGGCTTTTCGATTTAGAAGAATTCCGACAAAAACATTTCACTCACAAGAGAATTGGACTGAAAAGTGGCCCGTAAAAATTTCCGGAGTGGAAAGTTAGCGAATCCCAACAAAATGGCTATCATTCGATAGCTTTCCGAATTCTAAACAACCTTTGTCAAAGGTATTTCTCGAAATTTTTCCATCCAAAAACTTTATAACCCTATTTGCGAGGGCAGCTTCATTGGGAAATGCAAGTTTGGTTCAAGTTTTCAGCGTCGCGGAACGACGGGGGCGAATTAGAGGGTCAGATTCGGGTTGGGAACGTCAATTTACACCAGCCCGAGGAAAAAATCGACGAAATTCGAAAATTCAAAAATTGATAATCCGGACATGACGCGGTAGCGAAGCGAGGGGGACAGACGCAGAGGAAAACATAGCACCAGAGAAGCAGGGTGGAAGCTTTTATTCGCGAAACGCAGTATATCCAGTACCAGTCTTCACTCCATTTCTGCCCGAATTATCGATTTTTGTTGGGTTTTGGGCGATTACCGACTCGCTTCTCGGCAACCACCTACCAGCAGTTCACAGACTGATCTCTGCGACCCCTCGCAGTCGCAGTCTTCACAATTCTCACGACAGGTAAGCTGTTTTCAGGAGTAAATGGTGTTGATTAAAGATCTTACAATTTTATCGAAATGCCAGGATTTTTCGTAGATTTTCGAAAACTTCCGAATTATTCTAATCAAGCACCTGAGAATCGTTCGTCCAGGATAGTTGGAGATACTCACTATCGAACTTCAACCTTTTGCAAATATTCGAAATTGCGAAACTTCCCTTTTCCGAGCTTGCCAGTCTATTCACATGGATGTTCGCGAGGCATTTAGAGAAGAAATAGTGCACAGACTCCGAGTCCGGGTTCAGACATTAAAGATAGTCCCATTTTGCGACACTGACACTGCGGTGTTATCAGTATTAGTGTCAAACTTTTTAGGTCTATCAGAGTTCCACTGCATCAGGCAATATCATCCTTATATGCTATTTCTCTTTTCCGTCTGTCTGCAAAAGAACTCGGTCGCGGCTTCTAAGGGGGAAAGCAGGAAGTGGAGAAATAGCATGTAAAGATGATGCAATAGGACTCGGATCCAGACTCGGCACTATTCCAATGCACTCTTTCGTTTCTTTTCAAGACACGTCGAAAACTCAACTAATTGAAGGGGGTGCAGAAATACAGTCGATTATTTTTGAAAATCGATTCAATTTTTCGAAATAATTCGATGACTTTTAGAATCGAGCGGGGAGAAAAGAGAAGAAGAATGACGGAAGCAGCGACTTTGCAACGCCGCCAGAGCAGTGGAGACTCGCCCTCTGCACATGGATACAAGGGACTCAACATGAATCACGGATTCATCAAGAAAATTATCGAAAATCAAATCATCCGGTGACACTTTCTGATGTTTCACAAAGAAAATATCAATGAATTTTCAGGGACGAGTATCACAAGATAATGGAGGAGCGGAGCACAGCTGTGAGGAAAGCCATCTGCTCTTCGAATGGAAACACGCCCGACAGGAAAACCGCCAATGGCACGGGAGGCACTATCAGGTACGAATAAAAGTTCAACAAATTCTAGAGAACGAGACAGCTTTTCTAAATGAGAAAAGATGGAGTTTTTTCCTTTAATTTTTGACGGAGTGAATAAATAGATTAATTAGAATCCTCTAATGAACGAAAACTAGAATCAAGAAAACATTCTCACGCTTTATTTTCGCTAGAGAAAATTGAGATGAATGATTTTCAAAAGATTTTCAACCATTTGCAGGAAGAACCAGGTGACTGTGTACGTGCCGCCTCCGATGAGGAAAAACGAGGGAAACGAATCGAATGAAGCACAGCTACTGGTGCCTGTGCTTGGGCAGAACAGACATGACAGACCGGAAAAGGTGGAGAAGGGACAGGGCAAGAGCAAGGCCAAGAAGAAGAGCAGGTACAGCGAGGCTGATGCTGAGTCTCCGGAAACTTCGAAGGTTAGAAGAGATTATAATGAAAGAAGGAAATGAACGCGAATTGTTGCAGAAGAATGCGCCTGTCGCAGACATCATCAGCAACGTGGAAAGCAGCGATCTGCGCGAGAAGGTACAGCATATTCTACAGTTCGAAAAATGAAAGAAAAAATTGTTAGTCTGACTATTGTTCTCTAATTGTGCCGACTTATTTAACTTTTTCAGACATGCGAGGTGAAAAAAACCAAAAAAATCTGAACTCATGAATGAAAAACTAGCATAAGACTTTAATCATTGACTTTCTATAAGGTTTTTCTAGTTGAATACGAATTTTATAGTTCTTGTCAGATGAAGATTCGTAGAAATTGATTTATGTTGCAGGTGCGAAAGAACGCTCTGGCAGGAATGAACGACTTGAGTGAGCTGTGCTCGCGCCTGTCCAGCAGCAGCATCTCGCCCAGTCTTCCGGTCGTCTCGCAGAGGGACGTCCAGGATGTCTTCATTCTCGACATCAATTGCGGCAATGGAAAGAACATCGAAGTCACCGTCAAAAATGTAAGAATGATTAGAATTTCGAGGGAAAGCATCTTTCTTTCATTCATTCATATTTTTCACCTACATTCATCTACAAAAATCTCAAGATAAAAAAAAAAAACTATGACTAGCGAAGTGGAATTTAACTTTATAATGGTAGAAAGATGTGTTATAGGGTTTTCTTTTATCATCGTTAACCTAGTAAAAATTTTATTTTTTTCTATCCCACTCTAGAAGATATGAGATAGATTTGTGTTCGAGAATATGTTTTTCTTTCTTTCAGACGGACAACCCAGCCCGATTGGCCAAGTCTCTGGGCGTGAAGCACAAATACACGGACGTGCAGGTGCGCATTCTCCGAAAGAAACTCGAAAACGAATTCGAAAAGAGGAACATTGAAATTCGCTGACAACGAGAAGACGCGAATGGAGACGGGCAAATTAGAGAGGAGCCACGGTAGGGCCAACTCACATTGACACTATCTAGTCCTCGCAGTTACTTCACATCAAATGTACTTTTTGGAGATCTGTAAAGGTTACTGAAACTAAAAAAAGTTCTTGATAAACTATGTAGCCAGAGATGAACAACATTCTACCTTACAGATTCTCATCACCGATCATATTATTCTCGATTTTTTTTTATAAAAATGTTTGTTCCAATTGTCTGAACATATGATTGTCAGATTTAGCTTATTCAATTGATGCCAGAGAATTAAGTTGTATTTATCTCGTTTGGATTTTGTTTATCTAGTGATCTTCTAGCTATTTCGAATTTATTCCTTATCACTTTCATCGAGCTTTACCTTTATCTCAAATCGCAGAATAGTCAATTTATGTTTGCATAATCACTCGATCAAACGATTTTATCCCCCTACAAAATTCTCCTGCCAATCATACCAATTGAAACTACTTTCTAGGGTAATTTAAGTGCAATTAAGGAATGGTGAGGATTTCAATTTTGTAATTTTTCAGAGATTCCCACTCGTCCTTTCCCAGTCCAATTTCAAATATCCTTATTTAGAAATATATCTCAGTGCCTCAGAGCATCATTTTCAGCATAGATTTGTGATTCGTTGATCTGAAACGAGTTTTACGTTTTCGATACAAGTCGATGTGTCGAGCGATTTTATCTTCCGGTTTTCAAATTAGGTGCAATTAAAATTTTATAGATCGTTTGGATCAAATTATTTTCTTATGTTATTTTTAATTTTCACTTTGATCTAAACGATTTCTACATCATTCGAACATTTCTTATTGTCAATCGGTAACTTTGTTGATCTTTCATTGTACCTTTTCTCACTCTCACCAAGATTTTTATCAACTGAAACTTGTTATTCTTGTTTTGTCATCAATTCATCCCAGTTCTTTTTTCGTCAGGAATTTATTTATTTAAAAAATGATTGCAGAACTGTGATGAAGCATAGCAATGACCATCTCGAATTTTCCGTAGATTTTTCGCAAAAAGTCTACCTCGAGCCGTAGCTAATTTTATCCCACATTCCTCTTCACTTGAACATTTAGAAAATCAAATAAATTGTTGAAAAAAAAATGTTTCATCTTGAAGGGTAATTGTAGAAATCAGATGATGATATCTGCGAAGTGTAGTAAGTTGAGTTGGTTTGCTTATGTTTCAGTTGCAGATTCAGAATGACTGTGCTGTGCCGTTCCTGTGCAGTGACAATGTCAATGGCCGCGAGGTGGAATTCGACTCGAATTGTCGCTGCGAAAATGACCAAGGATCCCATTCTCCCAGACAAACCCAAATCGCAATTCGAGGTTAAACGTCTTTAATTCAGACATGGATAGAGGCCTTGTAAAAAAACTTTTCTGATTCAGATCTAGACAAATTTTCAGCTAATCTGGATATATAGAAGAAGTGGTACACAAGGGAAAATTTTTCTATAATAAAAAATTGATGTATAGGGGGTACGGAACAAGAATTTTAACGAGAAATTTTGGCTTAGGGGATATGCTAGAGGAAATATGGCTTAAGCGCTATTTTAAAGCTGAAATTGGATTTTTCAGTCCTCCTCGTTCGTTGACTACCGTCGAGTGAATTGCAAAGCCGGCAACGGCGGAAATGGAATGGTCTCGTTTCTCAAGTAAGAATTTATTTGTTAAAAGTTGAAGAAAATTTGAAATTCATAAACTAGAAAATAGCATTTATCTTGAAACTTACTTTGCGGTTCATTATTTTATTCTGTAGATTCCAAGCGATCATGCTAACTGATTTGAACATTTTATCCTCAACCATGATAAAAATGTTCATCGTTTCCCACTTCAATTTCAAACATCCATTGATTGCTGAATTTCAGAGAATCTAATCGGCCTTGGGGAGGTCCAGACGGCGGAGATGGGGGAAATGGCGGCCACATTCTGTTCAGAGGTCTGTTTTCACTCCATTTTTGGAATTTCATAGCGCTTTTTCATATTATCATGCTCAAGCTCTTATGATTTCGTTTTTCAATCGACATACACTCGTCCTGCAATGTTTGTTTTCTGAAACAATCCAACAACTTTGACTTTCTCGTGGACTTTATTAGTGATGACTCGATCAGTGGGCAGATGGGAGGATGGGCTAGAGGTCGAGTGAAGTGGAGGCAGAGAAGGAATGAATGGGCAGAGTGATTCATCCACTTTTGGGCTGCTGTTGCTTCTCGTTGTTCATGCAAGACCCAGGCGAGCAATTGAACAGATGGGCCCATTTGCCTTTGGTGAGCGCGTAGGTCATCACGAAGCCGATCAGAATGATCACAATTGCTATCAGCAGCACTACTGCAAAGGAAGGGAATGAGATGAGGAACATTGGCAGGCTTTGTCAGAAACTACTAACTGAGGAGTGCGCAACAGAGAGTGCCTTCCATTCTGAGCAGGTAGTTCTGCGGCTCCATTTTGTCCTTCACACGCACCTTCTTCGTCTGAAAATTCACATGCTCATTGTCAGCTTAGTCATTCTCTGCCTCTAATTCACGAACTTCAGTGTGAATGACATTTTCAAATTATGGGAGAGAAGTTCACACCATTCATGGATCCAGACACTTTTGTCTCTATTCAAACCTTGGCCTTCTTTTTCTTCTTGCCTCCACGATCCTTCGACTTCTTGTGTTTGCGTCTCTGCAATCATTCTTCATCCATTTCATCATCCACTCCAACCTGTTTCTTTTTTTCCATGTCGTCAATCAAGTCGAGTATTGTGGAACTCTGTTTGTTGCCTCCTCGACTGGTCGCTCCCGTGTCGTTTAACGTGTCCCTGCAATTTGATGCCTTGTCTTGTCATCGTCATCTAGTGTCATCCCATTCTCTTTATCTCCAACTCACGTGAAGGACGCATTAATGGCTGGATCTGCCATGTCTGCCCTGATCGCTCTGTCCTTGCAGTCGTTCAGCTGCTTGTCTGCTTTTCCCTGTTTTTCTTCTTTGTCTCTTTCGTGTGGATTGCTGTGCAGCTCCTTTTCCCGAATTGTGTTCTGTCGAAAGTTCGACTGTCGACTGGTCGACAAATCGGCAGACGAGGTAATGAGGGAATGAGGGGAAGGGGAGGGGGATTCAGAAACGACCAATCTATGCATTTACGCTATGCTAATTTTTCAAACAACGTCTAAAATTTCAATTCATTGAATTTCAGCAAGTCACGAAGCAAAGGATTTGGCACATATAAAGCCGACGATTCGAGCAGCGAGCGGGGAGTTTGGAATGTCGAAGAACTGCGACGGGAAGAATGCCGAGCACACGGAGATTCTCGTGCCGAGGGGCACTATGTTCAGGGACCCCCGAACTAGGCAGCTCATCTACGAGGTCAACAAGGAAGGAGATGTGAGTAGAGAATGTTCTATCTTCCAAAAAAAAAATCATCTTTATTTTGCAGATTTTCATCGGAGCCCGAGGCGGCAGTGGAGGCAGGGGCAATCATTTTTACGTGACAAATGAAGTGAGGAAGCCCTTCAAAGCTGAATATGGAGGACTGGGAGAAGCTGTAAGCTCCTTTTCTCTTGATCTTTAACAAAAATCTATGAAAAGAAACAACAAGAACCTAAACTTCGACATAAAAATATTCAATTCGAAATTTTGTCTGCTCTTGGTGAAGGATAAAAAAAGATAAAATGCTGGCTCTTGCGATCAAGTAGCAATGCATTGGGTTCTTCTAAATGTTTGCAAATTTCAGATATCGTACGACGTTGAAATGCGAATGATTGCAGCTGCAGGACTCGTTGGATTTCCGAATGCAGGCAAATCGTGAGTTCAGTCATTTTCCTTTCGAGCAATATTTATATCTCATTGTTCATCGAAAAATAGAAGCTTCTATTCGATGTTGGAAATAGACGTATTTTCAGTTCTCTTCTGCGAGCGATTTCTCGTGCCAAGCCCAAAGTTGCCGCCTATCCATTCACGACTCTAAAACCTCACATCGGGATGGTGCAGTACGATGATTATGAACAAATTGCTGGTTATTTCTCCTGCAAGAAACTTCTAATAATTTGCTTTCAGTAGCTGATATTCCCGGTCTGATAGAAGGGGCTCATTTGAATCGTGGACTGGGTATTTCATTTCTGAGGCACATCGAGAGATGCAGGTATCTTTATTATCTGATTTATTTTCCTTTTAAAATTTCCGATTTGTTATTTTTCAGTTGTCTGTTCTATGTGTTGGACGTTTCCTCTCCCCAGATTCTGTCAGAATTCGACTGTTTGCGACACGAGTTGGAATGCTACAAGGAAGGCCTATCGAAAAGACCTGCCACTATCGTTCTCAACAAAATCGACCTGGTTGAGGAGGTGAGTCAATTGTTTTTGAGATTTTCTTTTTGAAGTACTTAAACAAGTTTTGAAATGGCTTACAAGAAAAGAGTGAGAATGAATATTTAGCTTCAGCTCTTCAAAATTGACACTTTTAAATCATCCCTAGAGCTAGAATAAGACTCGCGCAGAAGAACAAAGATTCAAATTTTTATTTTATTATTTATAAAAAAAAAC
>LIAE01006596.1:22623-33078 GCA_002287525.1 Diploscapter pachys | reverse complement strand
ATATTCGACTTGCTGTCCTATCTGCGTAAAGTCCACGATGAACAATTGGAAAAGTTATGATCTCTGTTGATTAGTTGGCTAGTTGTTAGATTTGTTTTGTTTGGACGCGAGTATTTTTATCCTTGAGATTATTCGAATAGGTTATACTCCTTTATTCCGATGATAAAAATGCTTGCTCACAAGGTTTTCAATAAATAATTTATGCTCAAAGATGGACTATCTTGGTCTGAACAATGCGGTTGAGAAACACCATGAATATCTAACATTTGTGAAAACACATGCTCACTTAGTTTTATCTGGCTGTGACACCTAATAGTAGAAAGAACGCGGGATAATGTTTCTTTTCGGTAAATTGTATTCTCTTTTCCATTCTGTAATTTCTCGATTTTCTTTAGATTCTTTCTCTCGTTATTGCTCTCAGTTGTCATTCGTGCTCCTTTGCTAATCCTCCAACCTTCTTAATTTATTCTCTTCGCTCCATCGCTAATTGTTGGCGCAATTCCTCGATTTCGAATATTTTCGTTTTTCCTTTATACCGCAAGTTGTGTTCCAGAAATGGTTCGTGGAGGAGCAATGAATGTGAGCAAAATTGTGGAAGAGGATGAGGATCCCTTGGAGCAACCGAATGGAGCTGACAGGGAGATAGATCCGATGTATGTGTCGATGAGGAAGGAGATGAAAATGGGATACTTGCTGGGAGATGTGGATGGATCAGGGACGGAGGTGGTAGGCAAGGGACAGAGCACTTCCAACAGCAGCAGTGCCTCTCACAGCAATGCTTCCTCCTTCGTCATGCAGTCCAATCTCAAGAGTAAGTCGACAACATTAGCTTTCAAATTAACATTGTAAAAATGGGGAAATAAAGTCTGCCAGGTTTCGGAATTTTCAACTGCATTTGTACGGTCTATTAAGTACCTGGAAATCATAGGAAATAACATGTCAGGAAAAATTAAAAAAAAAAAAAACAATGTTTTCAGTCTTTTCGAAGGCGATCAGTGCACTGAGCAGACTTGCAGAGGATCTCTTTCTCGAACCGTCTGAAGAAGGGGTACGATCATTCTTATTTTCCAGCATTATTCCATTTGTCTCCTTTCAGCTGCTGATCAAGACGTTCAATCGCTCTCGTTCTGCCTATGGCAAATTCACCTTCCAGAGGGATTTCTTCATCAATACAGACACCTCCAAACTCGACCCCAATACAAGGAATCAGTGCCGCGTTTCTATGCGGGTATGAGAAGTTATTAATTTTTTTCCTCTTTTATAATTCATGTACTTGATTTTTTACAAACAAATAGTTCTATCAATCTTCTCATGAGCTAGAGTACTGCTAAATATTTGCATCCAAAGGATCATCTTACTTTTCAGACGATCATGGCGATTTTCAAGCAGATTCACTACAACGGCGATCTTGCATTCCAGCAGGCCAAACTGGTGCTCAATCCGAACGCAGACACTTTCATCGTCGAAATCAAGCTCGCTTTTGGTAGGCCATTTTTCTTTCCTAGCGGATATTTTTGAATTTCTTCAAATCATCATCACTTGTCTATTATCATCAACAGCAATTTTCAGACGGCATTCGAACGATCGAAGCTCGTGTCTTGGAGAACACCTCTGGGTTCCGCGCCTCCGTTGACAGGAACACTCTCAAGAATGTCTGCGTCCTCAGTGGAAAGTAGATTTTTTTTAAATAAAAAAAGACAGGCTATTCTCTCCTTGAAAAAAAAAGTGTTTGAAGAGAGAAGAAAAGACGTTATGCGGATTTTTCTGGGTACTGATTTGATTGAAATAGAGGGTATCTTCTCTTCAAATTCGATTTTCAGCCTTCTGCATTCGATAATGAAAGAAGTCCGTCAGGATTCTGAGGACATTGTCATCTCTGCCAGCGAGGATGGATTTTGCTTCAGGAATTTCGGAAAATTCATTGGTCTGTTCAACTTTTTGTCGTAACAGTGTAGCTGTTTTCAGCCGAGAGACGTTGTCGAACGAGTGTGACACTGGTGGGCGAGCGATGCGAACAGTTCTCCATCACGAGGAAGACGGACATCGCCATTTCGTACAAGGAATTCATGGTGATTAGTCGAAAAGTTCATTAGTTTTCCCACACTCTTTCTCCTAAGGAATGAGTGAACTTCCACAAATATTTTCCTTCGAGTGTTAGATTCTTTCGAGTGAACAGGCAATATCCTTCGTTTCCAGGCGATTGTGGAATTCGCGAACAGACACATGGCATTTGTGAGTCTCTACTTCGATTTGCCTGGCAGGTATATTTTATTCTTGATTCATCCAAACAAGGACGTCTTTCAGACCGTTCGTCATTGCTCTGGAAGACACAGCCTCGTACACAGCCGAGTTCATCCTGGCGACAATCGAGCCTGACGACGAGGAGAGCATGGCTGGCAGACTCTCCGGCAGGGCTAATTCACAGGCAAAGACTAGCAGTCAGCCGTCAGTCATTTCGAGATACTACACATAAGAGAATACATGAACAAACATTCTTCTGCCCATTATTTTTTTTTTGCTTTTTCAGAAAAATGATCGATTCTTTTAAATCAGCAGGATTTTTAATAAGGAACTAAAATTTTCAGACCGGTTGTGGAGAAGCAGCAGAAAGTGTCGGGAATTCGACGTCGCTTGGCCGAGGGAGAGAAGGAAAAAGAAGAGGAAGAAGAAGAAGGAGAAGGAGAAGGAGAGGAGAGAGTGCAGAAACAGAAGAAGACGCAGAAGCAGAAGGAGAACAGAAGGGCGTCTGGAGATGTGACTCGACTCAGTCATGGAGTGAGTGAACTGATGGATGAGACTGAAGTCGACCATGGGGCAGAGGCGGACGTAACCGAAAGGAACGCTCTGGTGAGTTGGAATAGCACTTCTTCTTGTTCATTCAAGCTCATAACTACTTTTCTTCAAAGAATAAATGTATTTATTCCAAAACGAAAAAAGATATAATGTTTGAGGGAAAGTACCAACTATCTACATTCTGAACAAAGATGATGTGAACCGAATTTTTGTACTTGAATAATTTCTGTGAAGAAAGCTTGATATGAATCCAAAAATGAATTGAAAGTGGAATATTTATCCGACCTTTCCTTACTTGATTCCTCTCCAATTATTGTTTATTTCAGTTCGACGAATCGAATAATTCTCTGACAGCCCAAGAGCCCTTCGACCAAATGGACCACGACCAGCTGCAGCCAGTGTCCGAAATGCCCACCTACAACACTCAGGACAGCCTCATCGATATCAATCCGCCTGCTCCCGCTAATGTAAGATCTTTTTTCGATTTTGAAATGTTCATTTCACGATAGATGAAAGTAAACACATGACGAACTGATAGTTATTACCCACTTTAAAAATTGGGATTTTCACTATGCTCAGAGACGATTGAGGTCTTTGATTATCCATGATTTAGATTCTTTTCCCATTTATTGTTAACTCGTCAAACTGTTCTAGGATTGATTCCACCAAGAATGGCGTTTTTGTATTTCAGAACTGGGATGACATGGACGACGCGATTCTGGACAACAACTTCCTGACTCCCTCGATAGTGCCCATAAAGAAGACACAGACGCCCTCCATTCTGCGGACTCAGGAAGAACCCATCCCTGCCAAGTCGATTCTCCTCGACTACGTGCCTCCTTCCATTCCTGCAAATATACCTGAGACAAGCACCAGCAAGGAGAGCGTGGAGAGCATGGACACAGAGGATGAAAGGGAGAAACGAAAGAGGAGAAGGGTGGGCTGATTAATTTTGATCACTCTTGAATAGACTATCTTGATGGGAGAATTTATGTCATTTGAGGCAGGAACAAATCTTATGATTTTCGTTTTGAAAAGCTATAAATTTCCTATTCATCCTTTTCGAAAAATTTACCCTGTAATAGATGAGGAAATGTGCTTCCACATTTGACACAAGAAGATTTTTGTTCGAAATGGATGATCAGAATTTTTTTTTAATCCAACGTTCGTTCTTGATTAAAAGGTCATTTGCGGAAAACTTCCGAAATGATTATTGTACTTGAAAGTTTTTGAACTCGCATTTGTATCTTATGTGTACGTCCTTATAATTTTCCACTCTACTTACTCAAACTAAACGACAAATTCGAATGTTT
The DNA here is from genome assembly GCA_002287525.1 of Diploscapter pachys. Classification (NCBI taxonomy): domain Eukaryota; kingdom Metazoa; phylum Nematoda; class Chromadorea; order Rhabditida; family Rhabditidae; genus Diploscapter; species Diploscapter pachys. The sequence continues at coordinate 28,972 of LIAE01006596.1, read as the reverse complement.
CAGTTCCGTCGCGAGTTCCTGGGTTTCAAGAAGCCGACGCAGAGCATGAGCCAGTTGTGCAAGGACGAGATACCTCTTGCAAAGCAGAGCGATTCTGAGGGCGAGGATTAGCAGTGAGCAGTGAACAAGGAACAGCCAAATCTGCAAGTCCATTCTACAACATTCAAGTGCAATTCTCCTTTTCCTTTCTGTACTTCTTGTTACTTTACGTATCTCTCATTTTCGATTTCTACAGGCAAAATATATTCCATTTCGGGTTTATGTAATATGAGAAACAATTTACCGAACGTGCAGGTTTATTTACCCAGAAGTTATTTAGAAGGCTTTCGATCAAATAAAAGTTGTGTCATAAGGACTATTTGAAGATCTGTTATTGAGCACCAACGCCTTTTGTACTCGCATCAAGTTCGTGAGATTGACTTCATTTTACATTGAATTTAATATCGTCAAAATGTCATCTCGATGAAAATGTGATAAAAACAGCCAATATCAATTACGACACCTAAATTCGTCCCACCTCGCTTTGGAGCTCATAAAGTGGTCCCACCTCGATTTTTAACGTAAAAATAAAGGTGGGACGACTTTGAGCAGTACATCCAAATGGGACCACTTTAGGCACTTTAAGCACTGCTTCTTGAAAATTTGTCTCCGTTGAACTCAATTCAACTTTCAGAGCAATTTATAAAATTTGCATAACTTTCTAAAAATAATTTATTAAAAATGTTGATTCAAAATGACCCGAAAATGGCCGTGAAAATGGAAGAACGGAAAAAGAGAATGAGATCTCTGGGCATGTAACAATTAAAAATAAAAAGAAAGGTCGGATTTCCATGATTTGAGAAATCGTAAGGATGATGTAACAAGATCAAAAGATGAAAATAAAAATTGAACGAGTTTCGATTAGGTCTAGGTCTTCTTGGATCTGGGTCTCATGTCCTCGAGACATTTGTGCAGAACGATCTTCGAGCCTTGTTGAGCGTTGCCTTCGTGACCCTACAAAGTTGTGTGATTTTGAACTTTGGCCTAACTCTTCGACATTTCAACATCGGCAATTGCTCATTTTTCAAAACTATTAAGATAAACTTTTAGCATTTCTGATTTCATCTACAACTGCTTATTTTCGCATACGAAAATAGGAAAAAGTATTTCCTACACTTTTGAGAGAATAAGGATGCGTTCACTTTTTGACACCGTGTCAATTTAAAAAAGAATAGCGAACATAAACGAATGAGAACAGAGAAGATAAGTAAACGATGCATTTTGCAAAATGGGAGAAGGTCGAGAAATTTGACATCAAAACCGTCCGATGTCAAGAAATTTTGACACGATTCGCGTAAATTTGACAACTCGTGTTGACACTATCTTTTCTCCTCTCCTTTTAATGCTATTTTCATTTTGACACTGACACGATGTCAAAAGTATGAGCACACCCCTATGAAGAATTAGACGTACCTTGCTCCAATCGTATCCCATTGCATAAGCGAGAATAGTGCCGCTTGCATGAACGTGCACGCAAGTGATCGGCAGAGGATGTGCTTCTGAGGTCTTCAACTTGGTACGAGCATCCTCAAAAGTGAAACTACTTCCAATCGTTTGCAATGTGCTTTACCTTGTCCCACATGGAATATCTGCCATCAGAACCACAGGTGATCAGAGTGCCGTGCTGGGGATGGAAGGTTATGTCATTCACCTGAACGAAAAATAAGAAATGAATTGGGAATTAATTTGAATTGAGATATTTCCGATAGAATGAGAGTAGATAAACGAAATGCCGAAGCAAAATGGGTGCTCTAGCTCCAAAAATCTAGTTTTTGATTTTTTAGTTTCGATTATTTCTTCAACTATTCACTTCGCTACTTAATGAGGTTTTTGTTTTTTTTTTCGGAACAGGGATGAGAGAAAGTTAAAAGTTAAAAATTCGAAACTAAAACTTTAAAAGATCAAAATTTTCGAAAACCGAAATCGAAAATTCGACTAGGAATATTTTCCAGCCTAAATCGAAATTTTCGTCCACCCCTGCTTCGGGAGTTCTAACATTCCTTTCGTATTCAGGGTAAAGAGAGATGAAATAATTCAAACTCAAAATATAAGTCGTAACTCACAGCGAATATTTCCTGATATCCATTGACGAGTTCGGCAGATCTGTGGCATTTGAAAGTGAACGTCTCCTTTGTGTTAGAAGTCTCGACCATCTGCACGCCCACGCGACCCTCGATCGAGCCGATCGCGAAGCCACACGGCTGGTTGTCCTTGTTCCGGAAGATCGATAGGCAGCGCAGCTAGAAAATAGCATATTTCGGAATATTTGACTTTTCATCATTTTACAGCAATACCTATCTAATATGCGTCTACCCCTCTAGCCTATTTTAAAAGCCGAACATATCGAATAATAAGCTACCTGATATTTGAGTTGACTCTCGATTTCCTTGACGAACTGCGGTCCTCCTTCCAGATTGTAGATGAAGATTTTCTTGCTGGCCAGACCGACTGCAGCCATCGGATACACAACGTCTGCACAGTAGACGCGCTCGGGCAGCTGTAGGACAAATTTCAATGAAATGAAGAAAATTGAAGTAAAATTGAATAACTCCGAGGAATTCAATTTCAATTTTTAACGCTAGAGAACTAGGGATTCGAAATTTTCAGCGACTCGGCTAGATGCTCTATTGTTCCTCAAATGATAGATTACAGAGAGGGGAAAGGGGCACCCGCACGATTAACCATTATGCGCCTCTGCGTCTCCGTCCCTCATGTCTTCTTGTTCACCTTTCGCAGATACGCGCTGCACCCCCTCTGCAATCTACCAATTTCGGAGACAATAGAAAGTAATGTGCCAACTTTAAAGATTTGCAGAAAATGACAAAGTAAACTAACATCCAGCTTGAGCATCATGGTCTGTTTGGGCAGCTGGCGCATGTCCCAGAAACGCAGCGACTTGTCGTACGAACCCGTCATGAGGCACTGGTAATTGTTGCCTGCAATCCGTTTTATTCACTACTTTATCGTCGCTTCCAATCTCATAACATATAACGTCTGAAAATCTTTTTCCCCCTTTTTATTTTTTCACGCTATCTGTTTCTGGGAAGGAGAAATAGCATGAAAATGAAGAAAGAAAAAGATTTTCTGCCTCTAAGAAGCAGAACGAAGTGTGTATGAATTCGAGATATGATCTCACCATTGATCCAGTGACAAGTCTTGACAGGTCCATCGTGAGCGCCAACGACAGCCACCTGATTCGAGGCCAGATCCCACAGACGTACGTCCTTGTCTGCTGCTGCTATGAACAGACGGGCACCGTCCTGAATTTATTACTTTCAAACCGAATAAACGCATTCATATCACAAAATTTTTTGAGTGAACTTTCTCCTCAAAGACTAAATACAGTGGCTGTCAAAGTTTGGACACAAACATGATACCTTAGTTTCAGTGGTAGGTCAAGTTAACCTTAGAAGAAATTCAACTGGAACTTGGTAGAAATGTCAAATATATCAATCAGAAACTTCTGTCAAATTTCCAATCTTGATTTAAATTAACTCCAGTGAGTGATCGATTCCAGAAATGAAGTTTGTGTTCAACTTTTAGATCGTCACTGTATTTCCAATTTTGTTCGTACTTAGTTGGGAACTTAATGAAAAGTATTCCTGGAGAGGAAATATTCTATCGAAAAGTTGCAAGAATGGAGTAATTTTTAATGTTGGATAGTTTTATGTTAAATCCTTATTTTTGACGCACATCAGTCCACTCGATGTCGAGAATGGGAGCAGGAATGGATTGCTGCGCCTTGCCCTCACACTGTCCGTTGTCGTTCACCAGCCAAACACGGATCGTCTAAAATATCCGTTTTCATGAGGATAAACCGGTTGCGCATTTGTATGGATGTCGTTTTGATATAGGAACTCAGAATGTGTTGATTGTAAATTGGAGAAATTGACAAGCTTCCCCAACTTATTCTTGCTATAAGCCCCGCCCACTCACTCACCCCATCCCAAGCACCCGCTGCAAGAAGGACCTTCTCAGAAGTGGGAGGACTGAACCTCAGCACCTGCACTGTGTCATCGGGCGAACCATCTACCTGAAAGCATTCAATTATTAAGAGATACCGCAGACCCACTGCGTGGGGGCAGTGATGGCACGTTGGCCGAGTGGTAGTGTGTTGGCAATAGAGCTGCTCTTAAATGACTAAGAAAATGCCGATGACGATAGATTCCATGCACCACTCTGAAGTATAGTGTGGAGAAAAATGGGTCATCCTTGTTCCGAGGCTTTTTAGCGCGCTGTGTTAATTCAGCAAATTTAGTTCGAAGCTGGGAAATATCTGACACAACAGGTGAAGTTTATAAAATTACGATGGTGAAAATCTACAAAAACGTACCAATTTCAAAACCGATTTAAAATGACCAATTTCGTTAATTTGATTTTGGAAATGATGCAAAACGGTTATCTGATTCGCCTTATCTCTGTCGCTGATATAAACTAATTTAAAACGTAATTCTTCAATGCAGACCCCGAACCTATTGCAATTGAAATTTTCACTTGGGAAGGTTGTAATTTGGCAAGTTTTGATTCTTCGCCAGAATTCGAATTGATCATCGTAATTGCGTATTTTTTTCTTGAAACCAATAAAATGTGGAATAACTGCGATTGTTATTCTGGATTATCCTTGAAAAAAATATATTTAAAAAATTGTCAACTCAGGATTTTCGCGTTGAAATAAAATTTGCATTTGTTCGAAATTCTGATAGAATTCGTTCGACTGACGAGAATGTCATCCGGGGACTGGGATTGCGTGGTTGTGAGCGCGGCTGCGGGGGAGGCGCTGCCGAAGAGACCACCGGGCTTGGCATTGAACGGCGACGAGGACGAACTCCCAAACATCTCTGAAAAATGATGATAGATTAGAAGGAAAATCTAAATGATAAATAAAAACAAAATCCCAAGGTTAAAATAACCTAGTAAGTAATGAAAAATGGTGTTCTCTCTTCCCAAAGATAAAATCTATTTATTGAGTAAGTAAAAATATTGAACGGAAAACACGAAATGAACGATACTTTCATATGGCGAATACATGTGTCTGTTTAAAAATGTATGGAATGATTGGAGAATTTAGAGCTGACGAAATATATTCGAATACATTTGGGTACCTATCATTGTGTTAGAGTTATGACGAAATTTTCGAAAAAGAAAATAAATTAAGCGTTCCTTTCAATTTTAGCCATTTCTCTAACGCGATAATTACTTTATCATGTTGCACAAAAATACTCGCTTCTTCAAAGTTAACAGTAGTGTGACATGATAAAATACTAAGACCGAATAAGAACAACAATGAAATATCGAGTCTTAGGTAAATAAGAAATTGAACCATTCCCAAATATATAATGCCGATCGAAAATAGGTAATCGGATATAATAATGAAATATGTAAATTAAAACTCGTTGTAGTTCCATGAAATTAGAAATCAGATCCAAAGAAATAACTGGACTTGCAAAGATAAAAAGAAAATAGAATCATCACTCTGAAGAAGTTACACGGAAAAACGATGATACGGATTTGTATCACAGAATTAAAGCATTTTACCCTAAACCATACAAACGCGTCTTCCATTATTTAGAATTTTCAAAACCGAAAGAAAGGAATTTTCAGATTGCATTGCTTGAATTGGAAGAAAATGACAATGCAACTCAAATTTCCTCTTTACAACACAGAAAATGTAGTTCACGAGTTTGACAAAAGCATTTAAAATGTGGATAGATGGGTAAAAAATTATAAATGAGCAAAAAGAAACGAAATCAGAACCGAGTTCTTTCCTATGCAACACTCTCACAGACAAGCACTTATTACGAATGGGCGTTTACATTCTTCTAATATCATTCAAACACATTTCACAGAAATTATTGAACTTTACAAAATTTCTGGGCAATGAAATGGACGACACGAATATTTTGCGTCTGAATCGCAAAGAAATAAGGATGTCTTTGAGCAAATTTTCTTTGAGATTCAGATACTTTTAACACGGAATTCATACTTACCTTCTATAGAAATAGGAAGCAGCAGCTATAGCAGCGGAGGCAGTAGCGATGCTGCCGATGACGAGCTGAGTGGGCGACAGGCCGTACACTCTGAATCCTTCCAGACCCAGCCACCTGCCGACCAAATCCCCTGTCCCATCTTCCTGCTCGTGTAGTCTTTTCTCGTGCTCTCTCGATTTAGCCAACATCGATTCTATCATCTGCTTCCTGAAATACACATATGTAAGGGAAAGAACTCTTCAAGAATTCTGTCGCCTGAAATCTCATGACATAATATAAAAGGGAAAAGAAATCTTGTCATGTCACGAGATTTTCTAGATTCT
>LIAE01006596.1:0-16261 GCA_002287525.1 Diploscapter pachys | reverse complement strand
ATGAGGCGAGTGGCGGATGCATTGGCAGTGGAGCAGAGCGATGTCTCGCTCCAGTCACAATCCTTTCGCTCTTCACTCCATTTCTTTTTACCTTCCCAAAATTCTCTGCTAGTTTCGACCGTTGCAAATAATCTCTGTCTCCCAAAATGGGCAAGAAGAAGCCGTTCATTCGCCGTCGCGAGGGAGAAATTTTCAAACTCGTCCCGTCTTCTTCCACTGCACAGGTAATTGGACAGTAAATTGTTTCTTTTGTTCCCAAGAAAAGTTTTTTCTTGCGATTCGAGCATTTTGTAAATTCATTCGTTTTGCATTTCAGTCGGAATCGGAGTCGTTCAAGCCGTCCAAAGAGCATCTGGAAGAGCAGCACAAATACGGCCTTTTCTACGACGATGACTACAACTACATGCAGCATCTCAGGGACATCAACGAGGTTGGAGGAATTGGTTTTCTGATTTCTGTCTTAGATTTTTAAACCCAAATGGACGATTTTGACAAGATTTTTGTCGCCAAACTTCGAAAAATCACGATAAAATTTATGAAAAGTTTGCTCAAATCGTTTCATTTGGGCTGCTTTAAAGACACATTTATACGTTGCCCGCGCAAGTTCACGAACACGTAAGAGCGTGACGCGCGAAGAGAAACGAGACTAAAAATGCTTTCATGTGCAGAAAAAGAGCACGAGACGCAAACGACAACAAGGGAGAGAAAATAGAGAGTGCATATTTTATGAGTGCTCAATTAAAATAGTCTTATTTTCAGACAGGCAAATTGGAGCCCCTCCTCGCGGACGAGAGTGGGGAAGAAGTGGAAAGGGCTGTAATTCGTGTGCCTCCCTCTTTGCCCTTCCAACTCGAACAAAACAAGAAAGTGGAATTCTTCGACGAGGAAATCTCGAATGCACTGGAAGAAGGCGTCGACTGCGAAGATGGGGGTCTCGAGGACAATTTCGTGGAGTTGGCTGGGGGATTCGTCGAGGAGAGGCTCCTGCTCTTCAGAGGCGGCAGAAGGCCTGATTTGGAGGATGTTGATGATGAGGAGGTACGTCAAGGTTATTTCTGCTTGAGGAAAAAGAAACATTTAGCAAATTTTGCTATTTGTGCTGATGGTTTTCAAAGCATAATAATTGAATTCGTTTCATTACTTTTCTAGAAATATAGTATACAACTAAAGTAGTCGATCATCATTTTCTTTTATCATTATTCTTCAGGATTTTGAAGATGAAGAGTTTGAAGAAGGCATGGAAGGCTATCTGGACGAAGAAGAAGGAGCGGATGAATTGCTGAATGTGAAGAGAGATAAACGGAGAGACATCGATGAGGCCTTCGATAAATTGCTCGAGCAGGACTACCACAATGAACAGGTAGAGATACTATTCGTTTGAGGAAAAAGTATCTGAAGTGCTCTAAAAAGTTCCAATGCTAGAACTGGTTCAGGCAAGATAACCTCTTTAATCAATTACATTTCTTCTCTGGGGAATTACAAAATCATCTTTAAATGTGTTCTCTCATATAAATTGAAAATTGAGGTGGGTGAATTGGACGGAGACGACGAGCGAGTGGCCGGTTGGATTGAGCCCGAAGTCGGGCAGCTCAAAAAGATGGTCGACTTCAAAATTGCACGGGCGAAAGAGGATGATGACGTGAGTGATTATGGTTTTTATGTTTTGTATGGTATATCGAAAAGCAATCGGAACCACAATGAATAAGATTCACAACTTGATAATGATAACTGACGGTATTAAATTAGGTCTAGATTGTCGCAAAGAAAATTACATCGCGAACATTTTCTGAAATTATTGTGGCTCTTATTTAGTTCGATTTCGGTCTTTTCCCGAGTTGCCTTCTTGTATTGTTAGTGATTTCGTTTAGTTTTTTTCGGGATTCACTGAAAACGATAATTTTGACATTTCAGTTTGCCAAGCAGTACGTTCGTGAGAAAATGAGGCTGATCGAGCAGGGAATCATCAAGGAAAATGAACGGACTGAGGTTGTCGAGGTAAAGATAAATTTTCGTTTTTCCATGAATTAGTACAATTGGTTCTGATTTCAGGTAGATGAATGTTCTCGCAAACGAATGAAATGGGACTGCGAGTCGTTTGCTACTCACTGCTCGACTGCCTACAATCAGCCATGTCTCATCAAGGGTGGGCAGTTATTCCAAAACAGACAAATATCATTGAATGCATTCAAATTCGCAAAGAAGGCAACTCGATCAGATTTGCACTTTTTCTGAATTTTTCCACTGCAACTGCAAAAACAGACCACCACACCGCACCTAACTGAAATTGTGGATGTTTTCTTGCAAGTCTGAACCCGGTTTTCATATTGAGACAGGAGAATTATTCAGTTGCAAATATTTCTTCTGCTAAAGTAACGATAGAAAGATCTCCATTTAATAAATGCCTTTAACTGATGATGGCAAGGTGAATTTCCAGATAGAGCAACTCGACTATCCAGAAAGGCATTGAAGAAATTGGATGCAGAAGCAAAGAGACTGGATGAAGAAATGGAGGCAGAGGGAGAAGAGGACGAAGATGAGGATATCGACATGGACGACGATGACAATGATAGTCAATGCACCACTCTTTCCACTGTCAGGTTAGAGTTATGATTCGTCTATGGAAATGAAAGTTGAGAATTCAAGGCAGTGTGTATGTGATGAAATATTTCTCTGCTACGTTTCATCATTTGACATCGGGTCTTTCGGTATCATTTATCGAAGCTCACCAACTTTAAGGCTAGGAGATGTAGGAAAAGTTTGCTGATTCGACAGATAGTGATATTTGTTTTCTGGAAAATTACAGGGAGCCAAACATGATAAAGATGTCAAAATACACTCAATTCGATTTTTCAATAACATTTTTTATTTTTCACTCAGACCACTTTCATTTTCAGAATCAAAGGCGAGACTCCTGAACAGAGACGGTTGAGGAAGCAGGCAGTGAAGGAGGCGAAGAGGTTCAGGCGACAAGAGAAGAAGGCCAACAAAATGGCATTCGCTCAGGAGCACAGGAAGGTAATTAAAGGAAACAACTATCTAGAATCATTAATGTTCTGCATTTTGCAGATTGTCAAAGGTCGAGTCGGTCAGATCAAAACTGTGCCGATTGCCTGATTCGACACATTTCTGTGATTCGTCTGATCCCCCATCCATTTGTTTTGTTTGAAGAGTTTATCAGGAAATGTTTCTAAGAGAATTGTTGTTTTTGAGGAATAATAAAATTCTTATCAAAAAATCGTTTTCTTTCCGAAAGGTTGATGATTTTTGGACTTCTTTTAAAGATCTTGTTTAATTAGTGATCCACAAACATTAAAGATTAGCTGATGTTTATTGGTTATTTGTCGTGAATCAGTGAGATGGGTAGCTAAGGAAAAGTTGCAGTTGAGATGCAAGTGATTAATCGATAGTTGATAGGGTCAGACGCGCAGTTAAGCAACCAGAGTGAGTCATTGGAGATATGCAGCGACAGTGCGGTCCTTGTTGGAGTAGTCGAAGTCGTCGTGGAAGTCGAGCAGATCGACCAGAGCCGGATGATTCTCCACAAGCACCAGACGCAGCGCTGATTTCTTCTCCGAGAGCGCTCAAAATTCATTTGATGTTTTCAGAAAAGAATGATGTTTCCAACTTTTTAAATTGAAAATTTGAAAAATGAAAAACAACACGTCACGAAATGGCATGGAGCAGATTAGGAAAATGTTTTAAAATTTTCCTTTCACATTCCATTTCATCATCTTGTTGGTCCTAATTTTCAGTTTTCCTTTCCAATTTTCTACCTATTCTTGTCGTCATTTAGAATTAATCCGTAAATCTCACGCTGCAGTCTCTCCCATTTGTTGGCCCGAATGTCGTATCGCTCGGTGTGGTGGCAGATGGAAGGCTGAATGTATCCCCCGGCCACGTAGATGTGGTTGTTCAGAGCCATGATGCCGAAGTTCGATCTGAACAGCGGACCTTTTTCTGTCATTCTACAATTTTCCCTTGTAATGAAATCCCTCAAACCCCAGGTTTAAAGAATTCCGATTCCTAGATTGGAAAACATTTTAGTTCCGGCTCCTTCGAATTACCGCCGTCTCACCGCAGTGAAAATACTCCTTTTCATCGACTTCTATTTCTCACCGGCAGCTATTTTCAGTCAGTTTTCGCGTTTGAAAAGCGAAAACGTCTGTCGGTGGGAAATAGCAGGTCAATGAAATGTAGAATTTTTTTGCGCAGGGTGAGACAGTGATAATTCGAGGGAGTTTCAATTCCGAATCTGAATTTTCAAAAGTTCAAATTGCGAACAGCCCAGTCTTCATTTACTTATTTCTTGCTCACCTCCTATGTTCCATTTTGGCGATGTCGCTGTGCCACTTTCCCTCCCTTTCGTCGTATCTCTCGACCGTGTTCAACCTTTTATAACCATCGAACCCTCCAGCCACGATTGCTGTGCTTCTGAACAAGTATCAATCCCTGTTTGATTTTTTGATTATTCATTTCTACCTTCCGATGGAGACTCCCGAGACTCCAGTTCTGTTGTTGTGCATCGCGCTGCTAATCGGGTACCCGAAGAACAAAATACTTGCTGCTTCTTTCTTATTGGTGGTTCGGGAAATAGTAATGACAAATAAATGGTCAATTAAAAAGAAATATAGCGTTATTACGCACATTATAGTTGATTTTACTTCATCTTCAAAGTTACAGATTGAAGATCACGTAATATGGAAATACATATTTAGGAAAAAGGTTTATATAATAGAAAAAGATTGCGCCATTAAGCCAAATTCAATAGACCTTCATACTGTTGTCCCTTTATTTTCCTTACCATTTTTCAGTTTCAAAATCGAACATCTCTGCAGTGTTGTGCTTCGTGTGCTCGTCCAGTCCGCCAGCAATCATCATTCCATTACCCAGCAGAATTGCAGCTGCGTCCGATCTGCAATCGTTCTATATTAATCCGTTAATCATCAACATTTGAATGATCAAATGCCATCTATTTCTTCCACTTCTCCATGGACAGCCATTTTGTAAGTTTCTTGATGTGCCCTCCTTCCCTATTGATTCTCACCTTCTTTTGCCCATATTAGCCATGCGATGCCACTGCCGTTGGGAGACTTCGAAGATCTCACAAGAACGAATACGCTGACGACCGTTGAATCTGGAAAATTGTACTCATTGGAGAATTTAATTCATTTAGTTAACTCAGTGTTCGTATTCATAAAGCATCAAAAAGCTGTCGTCGGCATCGCTCGATGCTGAGGTATATGCACAGAGTTTGAACATCATAAACAATAATGAAAACGAAATTCATATCGAAAATTTTCGAGGATCCATTCCTACTTTCAAAAATTTTATTGTTTGCGTTTTGCCCTCTATTATATAAATTCTCTTTTATACCATCTCCATTCTCTCATGTTCATTAACGAAGAACTTTTCTCTGCCCAATGATTGCGAATTGTCAATGGACGTGGCTAATGCGCTATATCATATCAATTTTAGGTCCATTTCGATCTAATTTTCGAAACGAACTATTTGGTGTCTATGTCACCTCTTGTTCGTGATTATCAATAATTCTGCAGCATTCTGAATCATGTTGCGCCTGTCTTTCTTCGTTAACGAACATGATAGTGATTTCGTTCATATTTTTCCTTACCCTCCGGCAGCGAAGACGAACTGCTTGCCTCTGGAATCTGTGAAGCCAATGCTCGCTGCATAGCATCTTTTGTCGTGCAGGTTGCAGGTCCTTTGCCAGGTCTCAAAAGCAATCATTAGCATAAATGTACGGAGGTGGAGATGGAGGTTTTACTTTTTGTCATTATCACATCTTCACTAGTATATCTTCGTTAGCCTCTCCAGATATCCTTATCGAAATGTTGGAATAAAGCTTTTATCCCATGTAATCATTGCGATTGCCAGTTTGACAGACAGACTTTGTTGTGGAAATCGAATATGCTGCAGTCGTGGAAGATGGACACACCATCGGCCGCGAGCCCGCCCCCAACCAACAGGCTGTCTCCGATCATCGCTGTGATCTGGTATGCTCGCATTGTGCCCGTGTCGATTCTGCAAATTGTCATCGTCATTCTGCCAAGGTCATAAAATCGTCTCATTGACAAAGTTCTAGATCGTGGATTGTCATTAGAACTAACCCTTGAATGCGTGACTGAGTCCATTGCAAAGACCTCGTGTTGAATGCCTCGAGCAGAGCAGTTGGACCGTTTGTCGACCAGCCCCCTGCAATCACTGTCGTCAGTTAGGCTGTCGAATTGTCGTTGCTAACCAACAGTGGCAACAGCACTCGGAGGAATCCTCTTTCTGACAATTCTGTCATCCTTCTCTGTTAGCCCGCAGTCATTCTCTAGCTTCAATGCTTCCAATTCTGCATACCGCTTTATGTTCTGGCAGTGTATCTGCAATTTTTTTATAATCATGCTTCTTTACGTCAAGAGAAGGTTAGAGTAATGAATATTTCTCGATCTATTTCTTTTCTTGGGAAGCTCAGATTTAGGCGATCGTTCATTTGAAAAGTCTGTGCAGTTTTTCTTCCCAATTATTTCCCCCTATCGATATTGTTAAAATTAATTGACTAACTATCGATAATTAGCACAAAATGGGGAGAAAAGAAAACAAATTCGTCAAATCAAGGCAGATTCGTGGCTCATAAAAGAGGGAGAAAGAGACACATCCCTTTTATTTTATTATTCCAAACTATGGTTCGCTCATCGACAATATCCTGTCTTGAAATTCTCATTTCTGTCAAGTTCGCTTGCCACGCACCATATTCCAGTCCCTAATGACTTGGATTTCCTGGCTGCAGGTGAGGGGCAGAGTCCTGTCCGCGAGCGCCTCTGTCATCTCCTCCCTCGTCATTTGCCGATGGCCTTTGTCCTGAACGAGTCTGTCGAATTCCTGGATAATTCGTTCCCAGATGGCGGCTGCGAAGAGGGGCCAGATGCGGAGCACGTAGCGGTACACTTGGAGCAGATCTGCAATTAAATATCAAAATTAAACTTTCAGGTTGCTTAGGATTTGGAAACGTTGATTTTCTAAGCTATTTCTTTCGTCTTTTCCGATCTCTAATGAATTATTTCGTCATTTCCTTCATCTGAATTTGCATGCTCATAGCTGACTTCTTGTGGGAGTCCTGCGCAAAATAATTTGTCCGAGCCTCTGGAGGAGTTCGTCCATGAGCAGGTAGGAGGCAGGCTCGATCAGGTTGACCGCCTGTGTCACTGAGAGGGCGGTCCTTTCCTCGCTGCTCGCTTTTCGAGCCTCCTGTACGCAAACGTTCAGCTCGCCGCAGCTCATCCCCGAGAGTCTACAAATTTGATTCCGCTTCTAATCTTACTTTACTCAATAATTCTTTTTCTTTTTTTCGAACTTAATCAAAAGAAAATCGTTTTTCTTGTGAGAATTTGTCTTTACTTGGAAAATAGAAGGCTATAAATAATGACAAAATACGCGATCTCAGTATCATTGCACTTTTTAGTACTTTTCTGAGTTTCATTTCAAATCCCATAATTTAAAAATGTTTAGATGATTTGTTCATGAAGATCAGCTTCGTTTCAGTCCCCCACCTGCAGTTGCCGATGTGGTGCCAGTTGAAGAGCACGCGAAAGTATCCCGAGAGCAGAGCCAACTCGTGTCGATTCAGACTCGTCTCGAAGCCGTCCTTCGTCACGACCACCACGTCCGATTTTAAGCACTGCAAGGGGTGATCGGTTGGATCTATTACTGGCTGCAAATCACAAATCTATCATTCGGCAACTTTGAAATGACGAGATGACGTGAGAACGTGAGTTATAGTGACAGATAGGCGAGGGGGTGAAAGTAGAGATAAATAATGTGAGAAAAGATGGCTCACGTTATCCCGTCATTTTTCAGTTGCCCTATCATTCCTCCATCTACTACTCATTTATGTTCAGACTCTGCTCAATTTTCATGACACTGATAATCAGTGATATGAAGTCATTTCAGAATTAATTTTCACTCTCCTCTCTCACCGTAATATCTGTCTGTGCTGTGATGTCTGTGCGAGTGTCAGTAGCAGGAGCGTGAGTTGAGGAAGTGACTGTCTCTGTCTGGACTGTGTGAGCTGTCTCAGTTGCAGTGTTGCTGCCGTCGTTCTGCGATGTCTGCAAATCCCCTTGTTATTCCTCTCTCTCTCTTCTCCGCCAACCATGTTGTTGCATAGTGCAGTTGCAGAGTAAGCAGACGATTCGAGTTGTGACGGGTCAGACTCCGGCTGAGGCGCTCCTTCAGATGACCAACTGCCCATATGCTGAACACTCCTAATCAATTTAGACATTTTTCCAGAATTTTGTTGGAGTTTTGAAAACATTTTCATCATTTTGGTGGTTTTCCAATGTGTTCTCTGCATTGGCGCAGAGTTTTGTTGTTTTGATTTCTTCCATGGAAGTTTATTGGGTGTTCGTGTGTAGAGTTTTACCCTTTTTGTAGACGACTTTTCTGCCCTACCAATCAAGAGACGATGTTAGTCGAGTAATGAAATTGAGAGGTTCACAACTGACAAATGCATTCATTCCACTCTTTGAAAATGATATGCCAATTTCACATTCACACGAGTTTTCAAGAAAAAGTAAATTTAAAAATATTTTGTTTGAAGTAAATTCAAAGAAAACAGCTTTTAAATTTAAAAATAATTTCTTAAATGTTTTTCTCTTCGAAATGGATGCAGGACCCAATGGCCTTTCTATCCATGGGTAAATCAGCGCGGGTGGGGGTCAGTTTGGCAAAATGGCTGGCGGTCCCTACCTAAAACGATTAAATTTTCTCTTCAAACTCTTTTCATTCCCGGGACTTGTGTATATTAATTTTCAATTTAACCTGGAATAATTATTGGATTTTTATTTGTTTTACTTCAGAAGAAACAATGATTAATTCCGATTAAAAAACAGCAATAATCAGAATCTACCAACATCGCATTAAAATAGTATCTTCGACGTGCAATGACATTTTTCGTATATTAGTCTATTTAAAATATCGATTTCATTTGCTAGTAAAGTTATTTTTAACTTGAATTTCCCTGTTTTACGTTTCTGCACCTGTGTAAATGGTATTTAGAATATAAAATATCAGCTCATATGATATGCTGTTAAAAACTGCTTTTTCATAAATAATAAATAACTTGTCTGTAAATCTAAACACAAAATACAGAACTTAATAAAAATGATAGATTTCTCTTTAATGAATATTTCAAATAGTTACCAAATAATTGCATACTAATTGAAAATCAGATCGTACCTTTCACTCATTACAAGTTTTATTGATAAAGTGTAAAGTTATTGTTATCTTCAGTTTTTTTTTCTGAAAATGTATTATCAAATAACATATATTTGATATTTGACGATGACAATATTAGATGAAAAGTCTGGTAAATACTCATTTCTGGAAGACATTCGCTTCTCATAGTGGAGAGCAAGAGTTAGGAAACACAACATTTTCAATATATATTATGAACTGTGAGGAAGTAGATACTGCATATTTTTTGCATCTCTTTTCTTCTAGGCTCAACCTCCAAAAATAGTGGACACGCTGAAGAGACGAAAGAGATAACAACGAAAAGGGAGAAGGAAAGAGGTGTGGCTCGTGCAAAAATGAGCTGCAAAGAGTATACAGTATCTGCCTCCTCAGATTCCATAATAAAATATCTTTTCATTAAATATTAATGGAATTCTAAAGTCGATGAGATTTTATTTGCATCAAGACGAAGAGAATGGAATAAATAGATTGTTTCTAATGTCGTTCTAATTCACCTGTCGACTGAAGTATATAACCTGAAGTTTTCTAGAATGTATCAAGACAGCGCGATAAATATCGACTCTATTGGTACCTATAAAATTGTCTAATTTTTCACTAATCTTACCTATGGAAGCGGAAGGATATAATATCAGTAAGATATATTAATTTAAGGAATAAAAAACCTCTCCATAATAATATCTCTATATGAAAAATTTTGCAGGATCTTAGTTAAAAAAGGCTTTTCAGCGTCATATTTTACTACATTCATTGAAGTAGCTGGATCTATATCCTTGGGGTTTATTGTTATCCCCATTATACTTCTTTTTCTAATTATTATACTTAATCTACTATTAAGAATTTCCGACAGAGAATTATTGGAATTAAAGGATGTAATTTGACTTATTTGGCAAATATTATAAAATTACTGATTATAGGCGCCTTATTATCCAATATATTATCAAATGAGAAGACTCGCAACTTTCTTTCCGGTTATGTTATTTATATTCTCGTTAGCAACATTTTTCATAATATTGATATATGAATTATGCTTACATTTGCTTGGTAATTCACATTCGTTAAAATTCTCTATACAGTGGCGGCCGAAAGTTTTGAAAAATTATCATGAATGCAGACTGGTATATTTCATAGTTGCGGATTAATTAGAATGAAACTTCACACACATATTCTTCTCTGTTGTAATACTTTTTCGTTCGCTGGGGTATAGAAATACCTTGACTTCCGAACATTGTATTAATTCTCCTAGTATGATTGAGGTTTTAGAGATTATGAGATCGGGTTCATGTTCAACACTCAGGATAGAGAGTATGCGAGTCCAATAGTATTATGAGAGGAGGAACAGGAGAAAGCAATCTTGCAGTTAGATGTTGTTCAGAGAGGAAATAGAAGAGATGGTACAATTCATTCACATGCAAATGCTAGGATTAACTCATGACTTTTAACATATGAAAGATGAAACAGTAGTTTCTATTTCCTACTTTTATTTATTCATGCTGGTCGACTAAATAATTCGATAAAACGGAAATTAGGTGGAATACAGTAGAGTGGACAGAGCCTGAGTTCTGCCTAGGAGTGGGCGGGGGAATCCTATAGGTAAGACTGGGAAAGGATTAATGGCAAGGGGAGGAGCATGCAAAGTTAGATATGAGAGAGTTTAGGGATAGAGACAATAATCGTAATCAACTCGATCCCGTTACACTGTGTATTGAGAGTTCTTGCCAATTTCCACTCAAATTGATCTACAATTATTGGTCCTACCAGACTACATTCATAATCACGATTGTTCTAAACTTTTGACCGCCACTGTACACTCATTTTTTAGAAAAGTAATTTAGGCTTAGCTGAGAACGATCCTAATAATACAATTATTATTTTGGTAAGAAATTCACAAATGATGAAATGAGTTCTTGAATTGGAAACGTTTGAAGTTCGATTATTGCCTACATTATTTTATAAATACTCGATTTAAAACGTCATACTATCGTTCTCATTTTCTCATTTCATCATACATACAAAAATCCATTTCATCATTCCATTAATTACAGATTGCCATATTGCTAGGTTTCTATGCTTTGGTGCAATTTTTCATATGGATTTGTTATCCCTTCATTTGCATCGCCTACCTGACTCCGATAGCGAGTTCAGCCGTAGCATTGCTTAGCATCTGCCTTATTATCCAACGGCTTGTGCTTATATATCAACTACCACGACTAACAAATCTGCTTACCAGGTAAGCGAAAAATCATTTGCACTATTAATATAATGAAAATTGCAGAGATAATTTGAAAAGGATCATTCGTTGCATTATGTCGTTTGCGATAATTCAATATTCAGTGCATTTGATTATAATATCTATCGTTAGCTATGAAAAATCAGAATATGGACCAATTCTACTTGTAAGTTGAAGACATCACGTTTTCAATACTTTAACCATGCGTAAAGCGTTATGATTAGAGAGGCTAAGTCTACTTTTTCCAAGGGTGAGAAAGAACGAATGAAGTTTCCCGCCGTTTCAATTATCGTTAATTATTCCGTTAATTAGTTGATAATTTCATGAAACCAAAACATCAAATAGGGTAATAAATGATGCTCGAAATGATGGCGTCGTTGGTTTTTCGAAGAAAAAAACACTTGGCCTCTCTAGTTATGATACAATAGGAGACAAGTTTCGAGTCACCTATCCTCTATCCCTGTGTCAATGTTTAGAAGTCGCTTGCGCTTCTTCAGATTTGGCTGAGATTTAGCACAATTTCATGTTTTCCACGTGCATATGTGTTTTCAAAATTCAGCTAAATTCAATCAGTGCAGAGTACAGATTTTGGAATTTTTGATGTCGACACAGAATGAGGATTATCCAGTAACTTTATTCGACACTATGATAACCCTTTCTTACGTTACTTCATTCTATTTTATTTTTACATTTTTGATGCATTAGAAATCGCATAATAATTTAACATATTTAGTTATTATACTTATCTTTGGATATTCTGGCTCTCATTGCCTCGCTTCTCTACTTCGTTCTATATTTCAAATTTCGCGCTTTGACAAGATTATCGTCAAGTTCGAAATATACATCTGATAATCGAAGGATATTATATACCATGATACCTTTATGCATGCAGTATGTAAGTAAATTAAACAGTTGGTTTATTTGACCTCTTTGGCTGTTAAACTCGGAGATTACAGAGACAGGATGCAAAACCTGATCCGGGATACCCTTTAAGGCTTAATTTTTAATTGAGCTTTTTACAAATATCAATTCAACTCTAATTCATCGTGTTTATAACATTTTCGAAGAAATGATATTGAGACTGAGATCAGTGAGAAAGATTTAAGGAACACTTGAATCCGAAGATGATAAACGGGGAACGGTCACTGCGCACCAAAATCATTAGTGCGCAGTGACATATATCCTTCATATACAAAAATAATCATAAAAATTAATTTAGATATCAACGATCATCTCGTCAGTAGTATTATATTATATTTTCAAGCCTGTTCAAAATGAAACAAAACTTGAAGTGTCAAACGTGATTGATATTTTTAACCTAAATACTATAGATGCTTTCATAAATTCACGACTATTTGACACATGCTTGTCGTGCATAACTGTGCCACTTTCGTTTATAGTTGCCAGTCCGAAACGACGCCAGGCCATTAGACAATATTTCTCGAAAATGTATGAAATTACAATATTAAAAATGACTAATTTCTAGATGTTAATTGAGTAATTCTTAATTCAGCTGACATGAATTTCAGGAGGAACAATAGACTGAGACCTTTGACGTCCATGATCAGCCGCAATAATCGTAATAATCAGATTAATTCATCATCGAATCAAAATATAGCTTCAATTGCATAATAAATGTCAAATTTCTAACCTTAATGAATGATCTTTAAAAAATAAAAAAGATTATTTCATAAAATATTCTTGTGATAAGTCTAGTTCATAAATAAATAAATCACCTGTAAATCTAACCACAACACAATAAAAAATGCCAGCCTTCTTTCTATCAATATATCAGATTGCTAAATATCATTTTATAATCAGTTTTTATATAATGGCGTGAAAACTCATCTTTCAATTTCAACTTCATTGCATCAAATCATAAAAGAGATAGTTACTCTCATTGGCTCTTCAATGATTTTACCTGAGCACAGACCTAGGGAGTACTTTCGTCAGACAAAAAAATCTATGGGAGGTAGGTCGCAAGGGGTTTCTGACGATCGTCCTCCCTAGGATTGTGCTGAACTGAAATTAAATAGATTGATGCTATGAAAATGATAGAGAAAATAAGAAAAATATTCTAATATTGATGCTGTTGACGAACAATATTCCGTTTTGAATACGTTCAATGACCGTTCACAAGAAATCGATTAACTATTTCTGGTATATATATATATATATTTTTTTTAAATACTTCGAAATTACCATAAAATAAATATTGGATTTGGTTACAGAATTTCGAAAATAAAATCTTTCAAAGTATTTATTTTAGTTCCAATTATCCCTAATCATTTTCGGATGTCTTCGAGAGTTGTCTGTATTCATGTGCATTGAAATTAAATTATTATTTCATACATTATTAAATACAATTTCTATATAAATCTGAGATTGTTATAATCAAGTTTTATTTTATGCTATTTTTCCGACTTCACGCCATTCATTCGTTTGTGGATCGTATTCCTCGATTGAATTGCAAAAATCTTCAAATCCCGATTTTTGAAATCTAAGTTAACAAATATTTTGTATAAAGATATGTACAATCTCAGCTCACCCTCCGATTGCATACAGCTTTCCGTTAGCGACAATAAGAGAATGATACAATCTTGCATGGTTCATATCAGCGATTTGAGAAATTCGACTGTTAACAGGAGCTGAGAGATCGAAACACCAACAGGATTTTAATATATTAGGATAACTAAATATATAACGATACATTATTTATCATACAAAATTAACGACTTCTCTCCTCCAGTTATGTAAATTTTTTCATTCAGCGATGCAACTCCGAAATGAACTCGTTTTTCTGGAATCTCCCCACTTTCAATCCATTTTCGCCCATCGTCTGATAATCGATATATTTTTCTATTTCCACGACCATCAATAACTGAATATCCATAATTATGTAATGAATATGTTATAATGTGACCGTATAAATTCTCATCGCATGTTATTGTTCGAACATCGCTAGTTGGAAGAGAAAATGTAGGTCCTGTTTCCCATTTTCCATCTATTAAAACCTGAATTCATTATTTCATGGACTTTCATTCGATCTCCTTACATCCACACAATTTGTCTTTTTTTCCCTTTCAGGATCCAATCCACCCAAATAATACAGTTTATCTTTGAAATAAGCCACAGATGCGTCCATACGCCATTCAGAAGGAACTGGACCTGTAAAATTCTTTGAATCGATCATTCATGGATTTGTTGAGCATACCTTTTGAAATTTGTCGAGTATTCAAGTCAAATATTTCAAATGATTTATTTCTGCCGTCAATTCCAAAAATCTGAAATATGATAAATTATTCAAAATGACAAATATAAGAAGTTACTTTATTCTGTGTAGTTGCTATTTGAAATGGCCAATAATTGTGGGATTTTGCAATCTCTTCGACTGAAAAGCTATGAGAATTGAACAAGCCTATTTTTCCTTCATATTTATCATTATTTGAGTATAAATCTAAATTATAATAAATTATTGAATATTTTACTCCGTTAAATGTATTCCTATTTCTTACAGTAAAACAAAACTTCAAGTGGATCACTCGAGGAATTATTTTCATCAATTTGCGAACTATTGATATTTTGGGCTAACTCGTTCATTGTATTGTTAATCAATAGCATTGAAATTCCTTTCTAAAATAGAAACTAAGTTTTAACAATGACGTATTTATTCCCATACTTCCAGAGCATCTGCAATAATCGCAGCTCCATAAGCTACGGCTTCGTCGGGATTTATATCGAATTGAATTTTGGAATTGCGAAATTTATTCCTTATATTCTGTTCAATTTGAGGTATTCTTGTCGATCCACCAACCAAAATCTAATTATTAAAAATAAATTTAAATTTTGGACCTTATAATTTTTACCACATGATCTATATTCTCTGGCGACAATTGTGCCATATTCAAAGCTTGATCAACGAATTTCATCGCTCTTTCAAATAAGTCGCTGCACAATTCATTGAATTTCTCCTTGGTTAATTCGACATTAATTTCAAGATCATCGTTTATATCCAGCTAAATTTATAAATTAATAATCTTATTAAATTGCTATTCTTACATGGACATTAATAAGATTATTCGAGGATGACAACGATTCCTTCGCTTTTCGACATTCAGTTCTTAATCTCTTTAGTAATCTAGGTTTCTTGTAAATATCATAATCTGGAGATGATTTTTTGAACTCATCAATCACGAATTTCATGATTCGGCTGTCAAAGTCTTGTCCTCCTAAACTTTCCATTTATAATTTGTAATTTACAAAATCAAAAATCAACCTAAATGAGCATCACCAGTAATGGCTTTAACTTCGAAATTTTCGTCTTTAATTTCAACAACGCTTATGTCGAGAATACCTTAGATTGCAATAATTTCAAAAAAAAAATTTGAAAACCTCCTCCAAGATCGAAAACAAGAAGTTTCGAATTTCCTAATTTCTTCTTCTCATTATAAGCTATGGCAGCAGCTGTAGGTTCTTGCAACAAACATTTCAACTTCAGTCCGGCTAAGTCAATCGCTTTCTTAGTTGCCGCGATTTGATCAGAATTGAACATCGCTGGCACAGTAACTATTGCTTCAGTAACTTGTTTACTTAAATATTTCTAAATTTTAAGCGATTTGATTTTATATAAAAATATTTTTACTTCTGCAAGGGCCTTCAAACTCTTCAAAATCTCGGCGGAAACTTCCTCTGGTCGAATAAATCTTTCATTTGGAGTTCCCCTGTTCAAAATATATCCAGCACAATTCTAAATTTCTTGATTAATTTAGTTAAAAT